>SKCR01055088.1:0-65440 GCA_019454045.1 Zanthoxylum bungeanum | reverse complement strand
AAGTCAAAATTTGGATATGTCTATTTGATAAGACATAAATAAGAAACATTTGAAAAGTTTAAAATATTCTGAAATGAAATAGCAAAATAAACCGATAAATTCATCAAGGCCTTCGATCAAATCGAGGTGGTGATTTTATGAGCGACAAATTTAGAAGTTATTTAAAGGATAATGAGATTCTCGCCCAAATAGCCCATCAAAAACTCCTCAATACAATGGTGTGTCTGAATGGAAAAATTATAATTTATTGGATATGGTACGATCTATAATAAGCTATATAGATCTTCCATATTACCTTTGGGGTTACGCTTTACATACTGTTCCCTATATACTTAACAGAGTTTCCAAAATCTGTTTATACAACCCCTCATCAGATATAGTACTGTACAAATCCAAATCTTAGATATTTAAAGATTTGGGGTTGTCTCGCTTACGTTAGTGTCGCGCAGTGGGATAAAATAGCACCCAGGGGGAATAAATATAGGTTTGTTGGATATCCTAAAAATTCTTTGGGATATCAATTCTACGATTCTGAGCAACGAAACGTATTTGTTGCTAGTTTTGTCACTTTTCTTGAAAAGGAATTTCTGTGAGAAAGTGTGAACTGTAGAAAGATTGAACTCGAAGAGTTTGATCCCAATATAGAGGATCCTGAGATGGAACCAGAGATCCTACTAGGTGAATGATTTACAACACAGGTTCTACATAGATCGAATAGAATATCATGGACTCATAAGAGATTATTTTTAACATCTGATGTGAGCCTTGATGTTCTCCTCTTGGAGGAAACGGATCTGACTACGTATAAACAAGCGATATTGGATATATTCGGGAAAATGACAGGAAGTCATGAAATATGAAATGGATTCTATGCATGAAAATCAAGTATGGGACTTGGTTGAACTTCCTGAAGGATTTATTGAAGAAGTTTGATCAGTCAATCAATTGGTTTCTTTCGACCAATTATGTTGTGAGTACTGATTATTATGTTATTATAATTCTGTTATTGCACCCATAGAGAATTCACCTTAATTTTCTTGACTGATGAAATGATATACCGATCTATAGCAATTGGCTACACAACCAAAGGTACATTTGGATGGATTCAAGAGGTTATTCTAGGTTGTTAAACATTATATGTGCAACATACACCGATACGAGCAGGTATTTGCTAATGTTGTATGTATAAAACTAACACAATAGACTATGAAATACATGATGAGTTTTGGGCCTACTTGTGGTTCATAGATTTTCATTTCTATACATGATGGAGACTTCCACTGGTTTTGTTACTGGTGAAAATTAAAGACAAGCAAGATGGGATTTGGGATCTATTGCTTGATGTTCGAAAAATACAAGCAAGAAAAAATCTGATGAAATTGATTGTAAGTACTCCCTGTTTAATTGTTGTAACTCAAACTTATGTTGCATCTATACAAGAGTGGTTTAATGCTAGTTTTGTTTGTAGCTACAAATTTACATGTAGTACTCCATGTTGAAATGATGGCTACATCTTCGGAGCAATTAATTTTCTCCAAGTTTACAATCTCACCCAGCTGTAGCGTTCCTGTATAACCAAACGGGTTGGATTGTGGAGTTTACATTTGTAAATTTATGGAAGATGATGTCGTCGTAATTAACAAAGAATATGTGGTATACAATCAAAATTTATATTATTAAGTATTTAAAAATATATCCATAGTGATGTTACTATCATGCATGATTCCATTTGGAATTATATGTTTCCATGAGGCCACCAGTTGGAATATTCATTTCCACCCATTTCTCTAATTACATTCGATATGTCATTCCTCATATCAAATGTAAAACCTGGAATATGTGTTGGAGATGAAAAACTATTATCAACGATTCCATTATAACTATGGACACTTATATTTTGTTCACTTGAATAATCTAAAAATATGATTGAGATGACACATTACTACTAATTGTTCCATTATAACTATGAACACCCATATTATGTTCACCTTAATAATCTTGTTCATCATTTGAAGGCATTGTTGGGCAAGTACGTTTTCTGTGGCCTGCCTATTGACATTGACTACACAATCAATTTTTTGACCTTTTATAAGGCGAATGCTTCATACTGCCTAATTTTTTATTTTATTTTTCATATCACCTTTGGTCTTCATTAGAAATAGGTCTTGAAAATTAGAACTTTCATTATTTAATGGTTTCGCGGCATGACCAATACCACCCAAAAACTCAATATATTTTGTTAATCTTCCAATACTTGTGTGTATGCATGTTCATTCTTACAAGCGAACAAACATAATTTTTTACATGGTTTTTCCAAAGAGCCAAATCTTACAATTTTTTAAAGTTCCTTATCCAGGTGTGGTGCTTTTGTATTCACATGCAGTGAATGAGAATTCTTAGCAGATTTCGTCCAATGGGAATAATCAAAATACCCAATAACTAAACCATTGACTCTAACTTCATAAAATGAAAAATATGTCTACATACAATACCATAAGACTTCAACATCTGGCATGAACAATACATTTTACTTTCTTTCAAATGGTATACCATTATACAAGTTACCTCATTATTCTCAAAATTATTAATGGTGTAGAGAATCGAATCAGGCAGATTCACACGTTCGGTCATTATTATGCCAGTCTCTCCAAATACCTCTTTTCGAACCTAATGAAATACTCTCTTTGCTTTGTGTATATCTCAACAGCATGGTTTTCGACACTGTGAATTTGAGTCATTAGTACATGTCTAGTGTGATTCGGCTTAAACTCATCTGTTACCTCTGTATGTCGAATGTTATATAATGCACAAAATACTTGTTGAATGAAATCATATAATTTCATCATGTGTTGGATGAATCACGACAAGTAGCTATTTAGGCTCTCACACCTTTTTTTAGTCCTCATTGATATAAAGAAAGTAACCTATAAGTATGTCTTTGCTCATTTCGCACGTTTCTCATATCTTTTGCACCCAAATATTTTGTTGCGGGTCTAATTCGGACAAGTGTGAATCATTTCCTGTCAAATTCATCAATAGACATAAAATCTAACATTAAGTGTCGAAATTTTGAAGTGAATACACTTTTTTTTACATTTGCATGTGAATTCCTTTCAAGATGCCAAGAACACAATCGATGAGCACAACTAACCATAACTGTCTTAATAGCCTTTGATATTGCCTTGTTGCCATCCGTAATGACAACCTTAGGCTTCTTATTTTCCATAATAGTAAGGAATGTTTGAAGCAGCCATGTGTAAGCATCTAAAGTTTCATATGTAAGTAATACGAATGCAAATACATTGGTTCGTCAATGGTAATTAACACCAACGAGAACAACCAAAGATTTATTGTATTCATATTTTTTATAAGTTGCATCAAACGCCAAAACATTGATAGTCATATCGAGAAACACTATCTGTCCAGAATAAATTACACAATATGTTCTCTTCATCCAATGTATATGTTGGGGTCATATCATGGAGGCGCAACGGAAGGAGCGCGGTTCGGGCGAAATTGTAGTTTAAAAATTTTAAACTTACGAATAAATTATTCAATATCCAATATTTATAATTCATTCATATTTCACCTAAATATATTTATTCAATATCATATAACATAAATAATATAGAAATATCGCGAAACTTTTGCAAAAACGTTTTTCCACAAAATAGCATAAAATGTGTTTCCGGCCGAACCGACCGACCAATGCACATGGGGACTGCCCAGGTCAGCCCAAAAATATTTGGACATTTCGTGGGCTGCCCGAACAGTGCCCAGTTCACTATTTGGGCAGCCATTACCCGGTAACGCCGTTTTCACGCATTTTCACTCCGAAACAATTTCCGATAAATATTTTTATTAGGCGATTAAAATAAACCAATTTATTCTAATTACTCAATAAATAAAAATTGAATTTTTATCTGAAAAATCAGATTTATCATTAATTGCTGTGAGACCCTTAAACTTTATTTTGATCATTTTGGTCCTTAAATGTGTCAAATACATATTAAGTGATTCCAAATCAATCCAAAAATGATTTATACATGTCTAATACATGAAAATACAATTTTCAACAAAAATCCAAATTTTTCTGAAATTGCCGAACTGTCCCAAGATTTTCCAGGATTTGCAATTTGATCATTTTTAGTTCAAAACATGTCAAGATCAAATCCAATCAATCCAAAATTTAATATACATCATATATACATCAAATTAAATCACATATATGGAAAGCCCCAAAATTGGAATGGGTTTAGAACCCTAATTTCACAAATTACACCAATTGCACAATTTACACTAAATTGATAAAATTCAACACTTTAATCAATCCAATACCACACCAATCAAGTATCACCATCATGAAACAACTCAAGAACAATTCTAGGTTATTTATGAATGGCTAAACAACTCTAGAATGACAACTTTATTTACCAATTAATTAAATAAGCTTAATTACTCCAAATTAGCTTATTAATTAATCATACATGCTAAACACCTTCAAACAAGTTCCAACACAATCTTTCACATAATTAACATTAGAGAAAATTCTAAGCTACACAAGTTGAAGCATAGAATCATAGAAACAATTTCTTAGTTGAAGAAAATTGGAAATAACTTATAAAACTCTAAGTTTCCAAGCTTTTCTCTATTTGTTCTTCACTTTTTCTCTCAATTTTAACTTAGCAATTTTTGAAAACCTTGTGTTCTTTCAAAAATGAAACAAAAAATTGCTTATATTTATTTCCTTGCAATTGCAAGAGAGTTGCCAAGGAGAAAAAAATAAGCTATGTATTTTTTGTTTTATTTTAATTGGTCATTGTTACTTGTTACACTTTGTAACAATTACTTTAAAAGCAAATAACAAGTGAACCAATGGGAACTTGCCATTTTCTAACAATTAAAATAATGAAACAAGTGTTACCACTTATTCCTTGCATTTAAAGTTAAATCATTACTTAAGATATTTATTTTATTAATTAATTTAATTATTTAACAATTAAATAATTAAATAATAAATATCTTAAATATATGTATTATATTTACATCAAATATCTCAAATACATATATTAATGATATATATGTCAAATATCACAATTTGATATTTAGTTAATGTGTATTTAATAATATCAAATATTAAATATAAATACACATTTATTCGGAAATGACGATTAGGTCCCGATCATGGATTTAACAGACTGCTAATCATATAATGAATACATATGCCCTATAAACAGGACTGACGGATCCTATCTTGATACACACAGGATATCATGAGCATGAGTCCACACCCAACGAACAGGCGGAGGACTGATCTAAATAGATCGGTGACGTGACTGCCATCTAAGTGTGGAGGATAACTCATATATCCACAGTGGTATCTCAAGTCAAAGAATCACTATGCTACTCAACCCAAGAAGATTCCTATTGACGTTGGTGTACCATCTATTAGGTAATCTTCGGTGAGTCGTTCAGTGTTTATCAAATAAACACCTACACGTCTATACGAGTCTCCCGAGACTCATGGTTCATTAGGATAAACCATCGGACCAAGTTCGATATGCGACATGTACTGGTCTCAACGGATTTTACTAATCGACATGTGTCAGTAAATCTTGACCGAGAACTTAATTTGATAATATATTTTTGTAGTGACGCTTCCCAATGTCAATTACAAGCCACATTGTAATTGCGCACTATATTATATATTATCGGGTCTTTGTCTAATATGTATATATCACTAAACACGATTTAGTTTCAATCTAATGAATTAGATCGAAAATATATAATAAAAGACAAGAGGTGCAACCATAAATAAGTAATATTATTGAAAAAGGTATTGCTCGTATTCATGAATCGGACATAAATACGATCTGGATTGGCGCTCCAAGCACTAACCCTAAAAATTTCTCCCACTTGCTCTAGTGCCAATCCACAATATAATATACACATCTTAATGTGTATCATACACGCATGGCCCTCAAGAACTCACATAGCGCTCAAAAGGTAGGCAACAACAAGTAAGCCCGCTATGATATATTGAGTTTGTCAAACAAACCCAATTGTTTCCCTTAGCCAGCATCATTCATATTTTTGTAGAAACTAAGTTCTACATCAATATGACTCAGATGCAACATCAACATTTTGCTTCAGCTACTGAGTTGTCTAAGTATTTACGGATCAAATCCAAAATACTATCTAGACAACCGCAAACACAACACTAATAACAAACTGTAAGGGTTTTAGGGGCTAAATCTGGTAACGCAGCGGAAACGGTGGAAAATCAAATTTTCCGATTTCAAAAATTTTTCTCGGATTAATTAAATAAACATATTTATTTAATTATCCAATAATCAAAATATGAAATAAAATTCAATAAATCATATTTAAGTGAATTTACCGAATTGCCCTTACACTTGGTATTTTGTTCATTTTAGTCCGAAATTGTTCAAATCAATTTTGGATGATTCTAAATCATTTCTAAGATGAAATTAGCATGTTCAAAACATCAAAACACCAAAAGCAACCAAAATCCCCAAAAATCATCATTTGGCCGAGAGCACCATTAGGGTGCCAAAGTGTGCATTTTGCACTTCTATGCTTCAAGACACATCCAAATGAAATCCAATCAACATGAAACTTTATATGCATCATATAAACATCCTTATACACAACATAAATGAAAATCACACAAATTTGGAAGTGGTCTTAAAACCTAATTTTTCAATTTCTTCAAATTGGACAAATTAGACCAATGGTTAAATCAATTACTTTAATCATCTTTCTTCCATCCAACCAAAGTCTCAACACATTGAAACAACTCAAGATCAAATCTAGGTCATTTAAGAGTGGGTCAAAACTCTAGATTAGCAACAAAGTTTCCAAAACCATAAAAGAATACTTATAACTACACTAGCCACAAGCTTCCTCCATTATACATGCTCAACCCTTTCATCAAAGTTCCATTCACCAAAAACACAAAGAATAAAGAAAATAATAGCATAAGAACATCACAAGATGTAGCCTAGAACATAAGGAACAATTTCCTCTCTAATAGCAAGTTAAGAAAACTTACTAAAATCCAAGCTTTTCTTTACTTTTCCTTTCTTCCTCTCAAGCTTCTCTTGTTTTCTTTTAATGGAGTTTAGGTTAGAAAGTGTATTAGGTTAGTAAAGTGAAATGAAATGAAAACAATATATACTTGTGCAAAAACAAGCCTTGGCCGAAAATACACAAGCATATACAAGAAATGTAATTTCGATTTCATTTGATTTCAATTTAATCAACTTGATAAAATATCTAAAACACTTTAAAGATATTTTAATTAAGTCAACAAAGGCAACTAAATCATTTAATCCAAATAACCAAATGTTAAGATATTTATATTTTAATTAATTTAATCATTTAACAATTAAATAAATAATTAATTAATTAAATACAAATATATTAAATATATGTATTATATTTACATTAAATATCAAATACATATATTCATTTAGGATATTAGTCAAATGTCTCAATTTGACAATTAATTAATGTGTATTTAAATTAATCAAGAATTAAATGTAAATACACAATAATTAAGCAAATGACTATCAGGTCCCTTTAGCATGTATTTTGCGTTTAACCTTTAAACGACTTTAATAATTCAATATTATTTATAATGTTGCTCTAGTGCTCTACGAGTATGTTTCATTATTGAGACTCTCTAGATTCAGGTATATCCGTCACGAAATCCAATTTCATGTCCATAATTTATCCACCCGTAAATTATGATGATCACGGATAATCTCGCTGAATCATACAGGTCGAGGTCATGGCAAATGTATAATTCCTCCGTCACAGGTATCCGGATAAATCCCAGAGATATAGATGTAAACATCAAATCTCTATAGAGATTATCCAATCGATTATTCCATTAGTAATCTTAAAAAGAATGTTTAGAACTAGCTTCTAAACCATACCACGGGCCCATGGTTTTATCTGATTGCTAATCATATGGACTACCTATGCTCTAGTACACAGAACTGACGGATCCTATCTTGATACACATAGGACACCCTGAGGATCTATCTACACCCAACGAACATACGGAGGTCTGATCTAAATAGATCAGTGACGTGACTGCCATCTAAGTGTAGAAGATGTCTCATGTGCCCACAATGGCGTCTCAAGTCTAAGAATCACAAGTGCTACTCAACCAGAGAAGATTCTTATTGACGTTGGTGTACCATCCATTAAGAATCTTCGGTGAGTCGTTCAGTGTTTATCTGCTATAAACACCCACACGTCTATACTAGTCTCCAAGACTAATGGTTAATTGAGAAACCATTGGAATCATATATTCCAGTATACGACATGTACCGGTCTCAACGGGTTTACTTTACTTTACTGACCAAGTAGTGTAAACCTTGACTAGGAACTGTATGAGAATGACAACGTCATGATACTACTCAATGTCAGTTGCGACGCTTTTGCAACAGTACCATGACTAATCATTCTAAGGTCATTACGTCTTTACCATATAAAAAGATACATTATATTATAGAATCTGCATATATTATTCATAATAATAATGTTTTACAGAAGTATTCAAAAGAAATACAATCGGGAATCGGCACTCTGAGCACCAACCCCAACACAAACTTCTAATCTACGAGGTCCTATGCAACTTCATAAGTCAATACTTCATAAGTTGTATTTAATTCCACTCATACAGTAGAATCATTCTTGACACTCTCACTGCATCTTTTCTGACTCTTTATGCCTTAGACTATCTAACGTCATAATTAGACTCAAAACTAATTTGACCCTAATGGTTTCGAACTTTATTCTCCATTTATAAGAAACTTGTTCTTAATATCTCAAAGATAATAAAGAACATGTTTCAAGACACATCTTATGGTCTAAATGATATCAAAATAACTCGTAATAATTACGATTAAATTGATATCTCTTATCGCACTCAATTTAATATTCATTATACCATCATTCTATAATATATAAGATTGATTAGACATTCTAATCAATATCTATTTCGAAAAGGGAATCTGTTGGACAAAATGACCCATAGCGTCACTATTTGCACAGATCATTGGGTTGTTGTAGCAAATTAACTATGTGACAATGAAATTGCACTCTCATCATTTGTGATTAGATCACCATAAATATATAAATGAAGAGAGGTCCATATGATTAGTTCCTGGAATGAGAATGATATGAGACAGTATCAGTCCCCGAAGGTTTAATCATTAAATATCCCTAGCCGGAGTATTATCGAGACTGGACATCGATAATGCGGAATAGGCTAGTATTGCACTTGTGTGCGTTGTGAGGGCACAACATCATAGTTCTCATATATATAAGTATCGGATACTTATGCAAGTGCGATAGGAGGTCGTGTTTCACCGATGGTACGGGAAACAGCTTCGCTCTGGATAGACCCCTCAGAATCTCATTGGTATTATGACTATGTGTCTATGGGAGGCCGAAATCAATGTAGGTGTGTATAGTCTTAACCTGAGACTTACATCGCTAATACTTGCGATAATCGGTAGACTTTGGTCTTGGTGGTACAGGGCTTTAACCGGTTCTGTGTACACCACTTCTGGGTTTATCAGAGAGTCGTAGTGTATTGGGTGTGATGTCAAGACGAAAGTATCACTCCAGTCATAATGGAGATGATGTCACGCAGGATACGGTATTAGTGCTCTTAAGTACTGGCCGGCCATCGGGATATTATGACAAGGTCATGTATATCCGATTAAAGAGACTAGTTACCAGACATCCGACATGTGCTTCGGACGGGGCAGACACTTATCCAGCCCCAGCCCTAGCACGTGACTATCCGATACTGGGCTGATATACGCAATACTACGGTATACTACGCTTGATACAGATCTATATATTCTTGTAATAATATTTCTGGAGAATTGGGTAGGCATGGCGCTTTGCTAGAAGCCAACCTTGTCTTGTAAATCGGTTAAAAACGTAGTACGAGGTACTTACGTGTTCGGATAATCCGACGACCGTATTTACTGCCAACATATCCGGAGATCTCATGGGTCGCTTCCTGAAGATTCACCGATGATGTATGACTCGCACTATGATTAATCTGGGATTAATTAGTAAAAAGAGAAGATTAATTAGAAGAGAGAGAAAATTAATCTGGGATTAATTACGGAGATATTTTATCTAGGATAAAATATTAATAAAGAGAGAGAACGATTAATTTGGAATTAATCGATAAGATAATATATTCGATATATTATGCGAAATTAGATTTCGACGCGGAATTAAAATTAGATTTTAATTCGGGCGAACGAATTAATTTAGAATTAATTCGTTAGCGACGTGAATAGTGAATTCGCTAGGCGTAATCATTTAATTACGACGCAACGGAAAATTCGTTAATTTGGAATTAGCGAACCCGAGCCCGAGCGTGTTTGCGAGCGCATTCGTATTTCGAATTCGAGTGCGGCACGCAAGTCACGTCAAGCGTCAAATCGCTAGTCACATCAATTGTCAAATCACTTTGAGTGATGTGACATGACATGTTGTCACTTTAATAAAGTGATTTGATGTGAATAGTGATAGTTGATTGAAAAGCACTTTTGCTTTTTGACTTTTTCTTTTTTGAAAAATAAAAGGAATTGATTATTAGAAATAAAAGTAGTAAATGGTTTTAATTAATTTTGGAAATTAAATATAAACCTTATTACACTTTTTCACTCTCTCTCTCTCCCCTTTTTACGTTTTTTGTTGAAACTTTTTTCCCTCTCTTTTCTTCTTCTCTTCCTCATGGCTTGGAGCCAAATTTCTTCTCTCATTTTGGTGATGGCCGAATCTATGAGAAGCTAGGAAGAAGATGATGTGCTAGCACACCTTTTGTTATACATAGGTGATAGGGAAACGAATTTATGAGCATGGAAAAGCTTGAAGCTTGAAGCTTCAATGGAGTCTTCAATGGCCGATTCTTGGAGGAACTTTGGAGGCCAAAACCGAGCAGCCCCTTGGCTCAACAGCTTACTGCCGAACTGCTTGGAGGAAGAAAAACGCAGCTTGTTCTTTGCATCTCAAACCGTTCAATGTGAGTTATGTTTCCGCCTTACTCCTTTGATGTGTTCATACGAATTTTGTGCTTGATTTCATGATTTTGGGACCTATATTAGAACTCAACAATGGTATCTTGAGCTATTATCAAGCATGAAAAAAGTTAGGGTTTATTTTGGGCAAAATCGATTTTGACTTGTTTTGGTTAAATTGATTGTTTAAGCATGCTTGGATGATGTTTAATTGAGATTGTGCATGATCAATTTCATGAAATTGGATTGGATTCAATTTTCCCTAAATTTTGGGCATGACAAATTGGGTAAAATCAATTGAAGCATGATTTGGTTGAATTGGTTGATTAAGTATGCTTGTATGTTGATTAATTGAAGTTGTGCATGATCAATTTCAAGAAAATTGGATTGGATCAATTTTCCCCAATTCTTTAGGTTGAACATGTAACTTGAAATTGGGTAAAATGTGTTTGAGCATGTTTTAATTAAATTGGATGTTTAAGTATGCTTAAAACATGTTTAATTGAGTTGTGTGTGATCAATTTCAAGAAAATTGGATTGGATCAATTTTCCCCAAATTGGAGGCATGGCCGAAAATTGGATAACCCTAATGTCTTGGTAATTTTGTTTTGTTTGATCATTGGATGACTTAAAACAATTGGGTAATGTTGTTTTGAAGTTCAATTGAATTGAATTTTGATTTGGAACAATTTTCCCTTTATAAAGTGGGTTGGCCGAATTCAATTGGACATGAAATTCATTGTGATTTTGTTGTTTGATTCATTGGATGAGTTGAATTGATTTGGTAAATTATGATTGTGGACTCAATTGGATTGAAACCGAATCGAATTGAAAAACCCCTAATTGCCGAGACTTGAAAGCATGTAATTGGGTTTGATTTTAATAAATTGTGTTGGACACTATTTAATGTTAAAGTGTATGATTAATTAGGCTAATTGATGTTTTAGAAATGTTAATTGGGTAATTGATTGTGTATTACACTTAAGTTAATTAATTGTGAAATTTGGAATTTTGTAAGTTAATTAATTTGGGCTTGATTTTAGAAATTGGGCTTGTTAGGTTGTAATTGGGCTTTTGGGCTTTGTTGTAACAAAGTTGGTTTAGGCAAAATTGGTTGGATCCAATTAGACCCAAAACCGAATCCAAAAGGTCCAATTATGACTTAATGGACCTTAATTATTTAATTGGGCCTAATGGGCCAAAATTAATTTAAAGGCTTATGGGGTAACTCCCGAATTGGATTTTGGTTGTTCGGTTTGACCCGAGTTGACCAAAGTCCACGCCTTATAGAATTAATTAAAAGCCCATTGGACTTTAATTAAATAAACATTAGATGTTAATCGGGCTTTGAGACCCATTGCGATTAAATTTGGAATTTAAGTCGTAAAGGTTCGTTAATAAAGGTGTAATATTTAATTTGGAATTAAGTAGTGAATTAGAATTAAATGTGTATTAAATTGGATTTAATTATGTAGTTTAATTTAATTCAAGAATTCGTACTTTGAGTACTTTTTCGCAAAACGAGTTTGACTTGAGCAAAAATCAAATCGTTGTTTGAACATTGGATGATCACTAATTATCAGATTAATTAATTGGATTTGATTGATTGATAACATGCTTGTATGAATACATGGTTGCGATGCATGAATAATGTATATCGGATGATATTAGTCGGGTGGGACAATTTTGGAAATTGTAATAAATTTGATTTATTAATTGGACCTGCGAGTCCAGCCTTATCACCTCTATACTCTTTGTATTCTCTTCTCACCTATTCCCCTCAATGTAAATGAGGTTTCTTTAGAAGTGTAGTGTAACGGGTAGAAGTAATATATGTGCTAGCTTTGGAGAGAGAAAATGAGAGATTTGATCTAGGATCAATGTAAAGTATCCATCCGCATATCATTATTATTTTATTTCATATGCGCTTTATTATGTGTTTAGAATGCATGTTTAAGGGTGTATGAGGATGAGACCTTAACAAAGATATAATTGGTAGCCATTGCACGCGAAAAACCCTCGCTCAATATCAAGTGTTTTTCCTTCCATTGAGTGATTCTCACTCAAGATCCGAGATTGGCATTGGGTTGTTGGCCAAAGTCAAGCCCTTTGTCCGTCAAAGATGTGTTTCAATCACGAGAGTTTTGTTCCATATCGGTGTCTTGTCCAAGTTGTGGTTTGTTGGCCAAAGTCAAGACCACTTCTTGTCCATCGACATTGATTACAAAGCTTTCCATGGTCAATGGGTCACACTTGACTGGGATCACTAGGTTTGTTGTGCCAAAGCCAATGCTTAGTTGATTCAGAGGAAAAAGGTTAGGTAATACATTGGATGTATTGGCATATATAAGATATATGTTTAGGATTTGGATATCCGCCTACTGGATCTAGGAATTGGATGGGATCCAATTGATCTTCGAGATCTACCTAGTTAATTATCATACAATTTGTTGGCCAAAGTCAAGATTGTGTGATATTTAACGGGATCCTAGCCCACTAGGAAACACGGTTTCCCGAGTACTCGACAGAGGGTTAGAGGTTCGCCGAAAAATAGTGGGAGGCAAGAATTGAATTTGCAATACTCGTTCAATTACTCGCCATGCGCGCTCATAATAATTATTTCGTCGGTTAGATTAAATGTTAGTTGGACTAATATTTAAATTGTTGTTTTTAATAAACAGTTGGACTGTATTATATTTGATTATATATAATTGGATTATATTAATCAATATATTTGAATTAATTAATTTCAGTTTACAGTTGATTTTATAGTTGGACTATAGTAATCAATGTAATTGAGGTTAATTAATTTAGATTATATTTGATTATATAGTTGGACTATTATAATCATTATAATAAATAGTACCACAAATCGTTGATTATATAGTTGGACTATTAGAATCAAGATATAAAACTGAAAGATTAATGTTTAAGACATAATCCTGGGCGAAAATGTATTTAAACGGTTTTATTTTTCAAATTGGGAAAAATTTCAGGATGGTCCTGAAAAATAATGAATTATGCCTAAAGCCCGGAGTTAAGCAAATAAGTGGAATATGAAATTTGGAATATTAATATAATGATAATTATAGTGCTTAATCCGTTATACTTTGATTTTAGAAAGTACTAAAATTGCAATAAATAATTCTTGGAGAATTAATGATTATTCTCAAGGAGACAAGTCAAACTTTGCAATTAGGCAATTGTGCAAGACACACCTTACTTCGATATTCTAGAAACCCGAGGCTTGGCCAAAGGCTACTGGAATATTGAAAATGGCAAAGGCAAGATCATTATAATCTTTTGGGAAGAAAAATGATATATCCTAAGAAGGAATTGAAGACGAGCAATGCTCTTACTTCAAATATGTTTGTCATAATTATGTTCACAGCAAGTATTAAAATTGGATTTTAGATACTTTGTGTGGTACATAAAATATATATATTGATGTTCAGAATCTGTTTTGAACAGGATACTGACTTCAATTGAGATTTATCTGTGAATTGAAAAACGGGACGAAAGTCGCTGTTTTAACCATAGATATCTGAATTTAGGAACTACCTTCGGGTTAGTACTTAATTTAGAAACTGTTATAATGTAGCTAGTTTGACTAGAAATATTATCTCTATATCGCGTATAACCCGCTACGGGTGTACCTTTATATTCTAGAACACTAAAGTGTTTCATTATATAAAGATGATATTGAGATAAACACATTAGATGTGAATAACAGAATTTATATTTTGAATATAAATGATATCTCAATTATATAACATGACAAATAAATAGCTCAAATTGATTTGATCAGTTAAGAAACTTAATTGTGGCATAGTTGTCAGGGACACTACTAAACAAGAATCGTATATCCGCACTTTTGAAGAGCGGGTACTATGACTGATTTGATTCCATTCAAATAAAGTCTACGAATCTAGTCTATTTGGGCAAAGTGCCTAAAACACTATTTACTTGGTAAAAGTGTAAATGCCACCGATCTGTTAGCCCTACTTCATAGTGAAGCAAGTGGGCCCATGTCTAGCTAGGCTAGATATGGATTTGAATATTTCGTGACCTGTACGGATGTGGCATCGCGTATGGTTATGTGTTTCTTTTGAAACACAAATCGGAAACTTTTAGAGTTTCGACACGAAATAGAAAAACAGATCGGCTATAGTATTATTCCGCCACGGTAAGACCGTAATGGAAAATACTTAAGCAGTAAGTTTCATACGTAAATGAAAGAGTATAGTATTCTTTCAAATAAGGACTCCTCCCGGAATACGTCAGTTTGACGGTGTGTCCGAACGGATTAACCGAATTTTGTTAGACATAATAAGGTTAATCACGAGTCGCTCTGAGCTACCATTTCCTTCAACGGATAAGCTTTAAACAGTGCAAGAACTTATTTTGAATAAGGTTCCATAATAATCTGTTTGACAGATATCATATTAGATATGAACGGGAAAGAAACCGGGTTTCTCATTCCTGATAATTTGGGTATGCTAGGCATATGTTTGGATGATACCAAACTAAAACCCAATAGGATAAGTGCCAAATGTAGGTTATCCTAGGGATACCATAAGTATTGTACTTATACATCTCACAAGAGAACAATTAGATTGTTACTCACCATACGGTTTTCCTGAAAGGAATACCGATATGCAGTGGTAAGTGGGAGGATAGTATAACTCGATGGAAATCGGAGTAATACTGTTCAAGGCACTGAATATTAATGGAACATGAATAGTTCATCCAGGATGAGACTATTACCATTAATCTTCGAATACACAAGAGCCGCGTAGGTCAGATAGAGTCAGAAAACAACCTGGGGTATGGGTTTCTGATCGCACCTCATAAAGATGTTTATCTTATTGAGGAATACTAACTGACTACGTATGAGGAAGTGATACAAGGTATCAACTCCCTAATTATGGCAAAGTGTCATGTAATCCGAAATGGATTCCATGTATATCAACCAGTTTGGATACTAGTTGATGTACCACAAGGCATTGTGCCTATTGGTACTATATGTCTTCTAGGAAGACATACATGGATGACAACATACCAACGTATAAAGCTAGGCTTTACGGAAAGGTATCGTTATCAACATTGTGTTGATTACGATTCAACTTTTTACCTGTTGCCACGGTAAATCCATTTGGATAATGCAGATTATTCGATCCATGATTGGATTGAAGCAAGCATTAGGTTCTTGGAATTATCGTTTTGATATAATCATAATGATGTATGATTTAATTCAAAACGAAAATAATTCGTGTATATATAAGAAGGTTAGTGGGAGCGCACTGATAGTGGCTGTCCTATAAAATAATGATAATACGTCATTTCTTGGAAATGATATTCCCATAAAGTAAATATCGGCGAAAGCTTGGCTTTCGCAATACTCTCCTAAAAACCGTACATTAAAAATGTACGAGACCTGGTGTATCATACGCTTTGAGCATATGGATTCACAAACAGGCCAATCCGAGTGATAGTCACTGGATTGATGTTAAGAACATCTGTTAGTATCTTAGAGAACTAAGGATGCTGTCTTAGTCTATGGAGAAGGAGAACTTGAAGTGACTGGGGTCACTGTAGCAAGTTTCCTATAACCGATAAAGACGACTAAAAGTCGCAAACGGTACTATATAGTTTGAATAACGGTACAGTGAGCTAGAAATCTTCCAAGTAAGACACTGTTACCGAATAAACAACAAATGCGGGTTGTTGCTGCAGCTGAAGCAGCAATAGAAGTCATTGGGATCGATACAAATCTAATTAGATTAGATATAGTTCTGTTAGTAGCTGAGCTAGGCGTCAGCACAGGCTAAAGAATTAATGGTCTCATCAACGATCCAGATACATACTTAGATACTCATCTGATTCATTCGGATCATATATCGTGGCGATATGATGATCGAATAAATCGCATCAAGATGATAATCATGCAAATCCGCTGACGAATGCATTTCTCAGCAGTTTGAGCCAACCGTACATAGTTCGGGTGTAGGACACTTGAGTGACTGGCTATGTGCCAAGTGGGAGATTGTTGGACAAAATGACCCATAGCGTCACTATTTGCACAGATCATTCGGTTGTTGTAGCAAATTAACTATGTGACAAGGAAATTGCACTCTCATTATTTGTGATTAGATCACCATAAATATATAAATGAAGAGAGGTCCATATGATTAGTTCCTGGACTGAGAATGATATGAGACAGTATCAGTCCCCGAAGGTTTAATCATTAAATATCCCTAGCCGGAGTATTATCGAGACTGGACATCGATAATGCGGAATAGGCTAGTATTGCACTTGTGTGCGTTGTGAGGGCACAACGGCATAGTTCTCATATATATAAGTATTGGATACTTAAGCAAGTGCGATAGGAGGTCGTGTTTCACCGATGGTACGGGAAACAGCTTCGCTCTGGATAGACCCCTCGGAATCCCATTGGTATTATGACTATGTGTCTATGGGAGGCCGAAATCAAGGTAGGTGTGTATAGTCTTAACCTGAGACTTACATCGCTAATACTTGCGATAATCGGTAGACTTTGGTCTTGGTGGTACAGGGCTTTAACGGTTCTGTGTACACCACTTCTGGGTTTATCAGAGAGTCGTAGTGTATTGAGTGTGATGTCAAGATGGAAGTATCACTCCAGTCATAATGGAGATGATGTCACGCAGGATACGGTATTAGTGCTCTTAAGTGCTGGCCGGCCATCGGGATATTATGACAAGGTCATGTATATCCGATTAAAGAGACTAGTTACCAGACATCCGACATGTGCTTCGGACGGGGCAGACACTTATCCAGCCCCAGCCCTAGCACGTGACTATCCGATACTGGGCTGATATACACAATACTACGGTATACTACGCTTGATACAGATCTATATATTCCTGTAAGAATATTTCTGGAGAATTGGGTAGGCATGGCGCTTTGCTAGAAGCCAACCTTGTCTTGTAAATCGGTATAAACGTAGTACGAGGTACTTACGTGTTCGGATAATCCGACGACCGTATTTACTGCCAACATATCCGGAGATCTCATGGGTCGCTTCCCGAGATTCACCGATGATGTATGACTCGCACTATGATTAATCTAGGATTAATTAGTAAAGAGAGAAGATTAATTAGAAGAGAGAGAAAATTAATCTGGGATTAATTACAGAGATATTTTATCTAGGATAAAATATTAATAAAGAGAGAGAACGATTAATTTGGAATTAATCGATAAGATAATATATTCGATATATTATGCGAAATTAGATTTCGACGCGGAATTAAAATTAGATTTTAATTCGGGCGAACGAATTAATTTAGAATTAATTCGTTAGCGACGTGAATAGTGAATTCGCTAGGCGTAATCATTTAATTACGACGCAACGGAAAATTCGTTAATTTGGAATTAGCGAACCCGAGCCCGAGCGTGTTGCGAGCGCATTCGTATTTCGAATTCGAGTGCGGCACGCAAGTCACGTCAAGCGTCAAATCGCTAGTCACATCAATTGTCAAATCACTTTGAGTGATGTGACATGACATGTTTTCACTTTAATAAAGTGACTTGATGTGAATAGTGATAATTGATTGAAAAGCACTTTTGCTTTTTGACTTTTTCTTTTTTGAAAAATAAAAGGAATTGATTATTAGAAATAAAAGTAGTAAATGGTTTTAATTAATTTTGGAAATTAAATATAAACCTTATTACACTTTTTCTCTCTCTCTTCCCCTTTTTACGTTTTTTGTTGAAACCTTTTTCCCTCTCTTTTCTTCTTCTCTTCCTCACGGCTTGGAGCCAAATTTTTCTCTCATTTTGGTGATGGCCGAATCTATGAGAAGCTAGGAAGAAGATGATGTGCTAGCACGCACACCTTGAGTTATACATAGGTGATAGGGAAACGAATTTATGAGCATGGAAAAGCTTGAAGCTTGAAGCTTCAATGGAGTCTTCAATGGCCGATTCTTGGAGGAACTTTGGAGGCCAAAACCGAGCAGCCCCTTGGCTCAAAAGCTTACTGCCGAACTGCTTGGAGGAAGAAAAACGCAGCTTGTTCTTTGCATCTCAAACCGTTCAATGTGAGTTATGTTTCCGCCTTACTCCTTTGATGTGTTCATACGAATTTTGTGCTTGATTTCATGATTTTGGGACCTATATTAGAACTCAACAGAATCATCATTTACGAAAGATGAATACTATACATAAGACACACACTAACTGTCAAACAGTTATACTAACCGTCATACTGATGAGCGGAAAATATATCTATATTTACCGCCCCTTTTACTTAATATTTTGTTTAGTTTCTTGGGTTTGATGAACGTTTTGATATGTTTTATTTTATTTTGCAGATAAAATAATATCGGGACTCAATGAAATCCTTTAGGACGAAATGTGGATCAAATAAGGGCAATTATTGGACTTGATATATTAATTTTGGAGATTGGAAACTTGAAAGGGCGTTTTTGACGAAGTGCAGTTTTGGAAATTCCAGTTTTGCGCATCTGTCGTATTTTGGGCATAACTGTTTACTCAGATATCGGATTGAGCTGATTCAAGTTCCAGATTAAAGAGGCCTCAAAGATCTAAAACTTTTAAAGAGAACATATTTTCAAATTCTGATGAGTTCATGACCGAAATTGATGAACCATCCAGAAGTGTGTGGAGTGTAATTATTAAAAGTCATTATCAATCATTTTCAAAGCAAAATATTAATTAATAAATAATTAATAAAAATGATCAAATCACCACCAAACAAGATAAGAAATTAGTGGAGCAATTATGGATTTGGTGGAGTAATTAGTGGAAAAAGTAATATTGTAATTGGTGGAGAAATTGATTGATGATTTGATGGTGGCAAAATTTTGCCTATAAATACCAAGCCATTTCATTTGTAAAATTCATACTTTCTTCTTTGAAATCCTTAATGAAAAAATAAAAAGATTGTATCTAGTTTGTTTATTTTTAGTTTTCAGTAATTAATTTTCAATTTCGCACTTTCTTTTCTTACTTTCAGTTTTACTTTCCGTAATTTACTTTTACGCATAACACTTTCCTTTCTTTACTTTTTCAGTTTTTATTTTTCAACCATGAGGAGGTAACTTCCCTCTGCCGAGGTGAAAGGTAATTCTTTTACTGTTACTATCTTAGATTAATCTCCCTTAGACACAACATATTCACTATTCTAAAATTTGACTTAAAAAAAATACCGCTATATTGGTCGGTGGGCTATTTAATTTAAACTGTTAAACCTGACTAAGCAAGGATACCGCCAGATTGGTCGGTTGGTAATTTAATTTTGGTTCCGCCTTTATGGCTGGTTATTTCTTTATCGCCTACATGGCAGGTTCATGGACAAATTTTACCGCCTTTATGGCTGGTCGGACTTAACTTGACTTAATCAGGGTACCGCCTATATGGTCGGTTGGTTTTAATCTCACAAGTGATTATGTTATACTAAGGGAGATATCTAAATTAGTAATTAGTAAAAGTAATTCCTTTTATCTTGGCAGTTTATTTTCATTTACTTTCCCGCTTTTACTTTCTCGCAGTTACTTTTTAGCATTTTTATTTTATGTCTTTTAAGTTTTCATTAGCTATAGCTATGTATTGTAACTAAGTTAGTATCTAGGGTTGTGATGAATTTCAATATAACCGGTTTATAAGGGGTTAGATTATAGGTTGGGTAATTTAAAGATTTATTTATTGAGTCTTAATCTTAATGCTTTTTATTAATTGGCCATTAATAAAATTGATTAGGTAAACTTAAAATGAACTAGACATAGGGATTTTAAGTTTAAGACCTTAGACTCAATAACCCACGATCTTCCTTGAGGATAGATAACCCTTTTAATAGATTTCCTTACAGGATAGGAATATACCTGTCGGGCGGGGGTAGCCATAATTGGAACTTAATCTTAATGAATCTAGGTAATTTGGTTGACATAGACATATGGTTCAATTGGATTATACTAGGTATTTGAAATTGACCATCGGAAGAGGCTTTTACATAAATTAGTGTTCCAGGTTAATAAATCAATATATTACCCAACTTTAAGATAACCACTTCATCTTCTAAATAATATTGGAATTAATCACAACCCTGGATAGTTTTTATAAATTTGGATTTTTCTCAACCTACTTTTAAACAATTTTATTTACTTGTTTTAAATTAGAATCATCGTCATTTCAAATCAATCAATCAAACAACCTGTTAGATACTGGTAATCAGTTGGCCCCATAAATTAATAACAAAAAGGTTTTAAGTCCTCGTGGGATCGATACTTTTTATACTACTTGAACGATACGTGCGCTTGCGTTATACGTGTGTGATTACGCCGGTCACATACAGATAGTCTTGTTGTGTCATTGACCGGCGTAAACACACACGTATAACGCAAGCGCACGTATCGTTCAAGTAGTATAAAAATATCGATCCCACGAGGACTTAATATCTAATCTATTGATTTTATGAGGTCAAATGATTACTAGTATCTAACAGGTTGTTTGATTGATTTGAAATGGTGACGATTCTAAATTTAAAAACAAGTAAATAACATTGTTCGAAAGTAGATTTTAAGAAAATTTAATATTAAAAACTATCTAGGGTTGTGATTTCTTCCAATATCATTTTAAAGATGAAGTGGTTATCTTAAAGTTGGGTAATATATTGATTTATTAACCTGGAACACTAAATTATATGTAAGCCTCTGTCGATGGTCAGACACAAATACCCAGTTTAACCCAATTGAACCATATGTCTATGTCAACGAAATTATCTGGATTCATTAAGTTTAAGTTCCAATTATGGCTACCCCCGCCCGACAGGTATATTCCTATCCTGTAAGGAAATCTATTAAAGGGTTATCTATCCTCAAGGAAGATCGTGGGCTATTGAGTCTAAGGCTGAAACCTAAAATCCCTATGTCTAGTTCATTTTAGATTTACCAGTATTTTAAATAGTGAATATATTATTTTTAAGGGAGATTAATCTAAATAGTAACAGTAAAAGAATTACCTTTCACCCTAGCTTGGGAAATTACCTCCTCATTACTGAAAAGTAAAAACTGAAAAATTAAAGAAAGAAAAGTACTGTGCGTAAAAGTAAATTGCGGAAAGTAAAAACTGAAAAGTAAAGAAAAGAAAGTGCGAAACTGAAAATTAATTACTGAAAACTAAAAATAAACAAACTAGATACAATCTTCTTATTTATTCATAAGGAATTCTTTAGAAGAAAGTATGAATTTTACAAATGAAATGGCTTGGTATTTATAGGCAAAATTTTGCCTCCATCAAATCATCCACCAAATCAATTATTAATTGCTACACTAATTGCTCCACTAATTGCTCCACCAAATCCATTATTAATTGCTCCACTAATCTCTTATCATGTTTGGTGATGATTTGATAATTTTTATTATTTATTTATTAATTTATTTTTTGCTTTGAAAATGATTGAAAGTGACTTTAATAATTACACACTACAGACTTCTGGATGGTTCCTCAATTTCGGTCATGAAATCATCAGAATTTGAAACTATTTTCTCTTTCAAAGTTGTAGATATTTGAGTCTTCTTTAATCTGGAACTTGAATCAGCTCAATCCGATATCTGAGTAAATAGTTATGCCCAAAATACGACAGATACGCAAAACTGGAATTTCCAAAACTGCACTTCGTCAAAAACGCCCTTTCAAGTTTCCAATCACCAAAATTAATATATCAAGTCCAATAATTGCCCTTATTTGATCCACATTTCATCCTAAATGATTTCATTGAGTCCCGATATTATTTTATCTGCAAAATAAAATAAAACATAACAAAACGTTCATCAAACCCGAGAAACTAAACAAAATATTAAGTAAAAGGGGCGATAAATATTGATATATTTTCCGCTCATCACACCCCCAAACCTAACATTTTGCTAGTCCTCGAGCAAAACAACAAAATAAAATTAAAATTAAACTAAGCCACTTTCGTAGGGATCACAGTTGCATTTAGCGTATGCAACAAGCCTTTAAACCCATAGGTGTCCCTAGTGGACGAGTTGTAGTCTCGTGAGGGTTTACAGCAATGATACCCACAAACATTTTACAAAAGTAAAAAGGTATTAAAACTAATGCACACAAAAGCAAAAAGACAAGCGAAAAGAGAATAAAGATGTTAGTGACTAATCAGGTGAAACTTCTACTCCAAGTTACTAATTGTTTTGTTTTATTTTAAATTACTGAATAAGTAAATTCTCCGATTATTTTTACCATTCTCCATATACACAGCTAACAAAATATTAATCAACTCATTTTGCCCACAACAGTCATAAGTGCAGTTGATAAGAGGGTAATATTTTTGTCCTAAAGTTCTATCAGATTTCACACCTTTTTGTAGCAATGGAATAATTTTTCTGATTTTTCTGATTTTTTTCTTTGATTTTTTTTTCTATTTTTTATTTATATACAATATCTTCCATCTATGTAACGAGTGTTGGGTCGATGGCTCCCAAACCAGTTGGTTTTAGGGCACCAGGTGTTAAGACACCCCTACGGACTTAATTACCCAGACTTCAGATATATATATTTTTGCAGCATCTTTGATCCATGTAACGAGCTTTGGGCCAGTGACTCCCAAACCAGTTGGTTTTAGGGCACTAGGTGTTAAAACACCCTTACAGACTTAATAACTCGGATCTCAGAAGTTTTTTTTTTTTTTTTTTTTTACTCCACTGCTTTTTGAGATGTTTCCTCCAATTAAACTAAAGCACTGAATATTACAAACTTTTCAATTTTAGCTCATGTCCGTATGTTACTATATATGTTGATAAAACCTGTCAACTGAGCATATGAAGATCCATTTTAGTCCGTTTTAAGGAGAATTCACAAATTAAATAATTCAAAATGAAATAAACAAAAATTAACTTGTTTCGAAAATAGGCTTGAGATACGTCTCAGGAGTGGAAACTCCTTACTCAGCTATCTCTTACCAATTTCACCTTTTTAGTCAAATAAAAATGCAAAATATTTTTGTAATTTTTGAAAAATTTCCAATTTTTTTGTATTTTTCGAAAAAATTTGGACTAAAAATAAAAATAACACACAAACTAAAAATAAGGTACTGATCAACTAATTCCCTCCCCCAAACCTAAATGAGACATTGTCCCCAATGTCTTAAACAGTAAAATGAGAGTTAAGAAGGTCGTACCTGGTTAGCTGAAATCTACAGGAAATTAAACGTTAAGATCTAGATTAATCCGACGCCTCTTACCATGATCGTCCTCAGACCAATTTATCTTTGAAAGGATAGGGTCAACTTGAGGTTCATAGGCTATGAGTTGGTCTATTAGATCCGGAGCAGTTCTGGCAGTGAAAAGGAGTTCTTTCAAAGGTTTTGACACGAACCCATTTCTCCAAGCATCATCAAGAAACACACAAAGAAAATCATAAAATCCATCAACATTAAATAGTCCAAGTGGTTTCTGGTGTATGTTCAGGTTCGCCCAAGATAGTACAATAACAATTTCCTCCAATGTGCCCAAGCCACCTAGCAAAGTAATAAAAGCATCAGCACGGTTAATCATTTCTACCAATTGTTCAGACATACCTGGCACGATCAGTTCCTCTCCGTTTGATGATCCAATAAGATTTGCCTCTGCCAAGGGTTTTGGGATGATTCCCAAAACATGACTGCCTCATTCATGTACAGCCTTTGAAACGATCCCCATAAGTCCAAGATTTCCTCCGCCATATATTAAGTGCATATTCCTTGCAGCTAAGACTCGACCCAATTCCTGTGCTGCTTCTATGTATTGTGGCTTAGTACCAACACTACTACCGCAAAACACACAAATGTTTTCAACTCGTCTTCTTGAAGTGGCTTCCATTTTTTATGTATTTCTTTCTTAACTCTGGATGCCTTCAAAAGTGCAATGACGGGCTGAATTTATAGTACCTGAAAAGGGTGAGTAAAAATAGCACAAGTATCTTCCAAGGGACGATTAGTAGCGAAATAATATCGTGATAGTCAAAAAGGTCTGGATCCTGTCGGAGAAAGAAAACAACAAAACAAATTACAATTATTAAGAAAAGACAAAGAGATATAATATTTACAAGAAAAGTAACGGCTTGATTGACGTCTATGCGTCAGGAACAAGTTTCCCATCCAATTTTCTTATAAATTGGCAAACAGGGTCTTTTTTAGTCAGATTCCCGAGACTTAACAATTGTCTTTCCTTTTGGAATTGTGTATGTAATTTGCGAATGGCTATGTGAACATATCCACTGGGATGCGTCTCAAGAGTTAAAGATATTTCATCTAAAGACTCCTTACTCAAGCCATCCCTAATGAATTTATTTTGTCTTCGCGATTATCATACACCATTCCTAAAGAACGACAACGAGTGTTGCAATTAAATCGTGCACATTTAAAACAAACACCCATTTGCTTAGCTCTACGTTTATTTGCATAGGTGCTTCTTCCAAAACCAGGCAGATGTGAAATAAAAGAGTCAGGAGACTCACCTGCCAATCGGACTCGTGCTTTAATTACCCAACGAATATCATTAGGAACACCGTGAATTGTCAGTAACCTCATCCGTTCCAAGCGAGCTTTGTAAACTTTCATCAGAGATTTTTTAGGGAGAGAAGGAAATTGCTTGCGAAGATTTGCGAGAGCATCTTCCATTTTTAAATGACTAATCCTGCAAAAATTAAACACACAAAATAAAACACACCAAATCACAATATATACACAAATTGCATGGGTTGCCTCCCTGCTAGCGCTAAGTTTAAAGTCGTCAGCCAGACTTGGCTTCTCGAACGTTAAGCTGGATCTGAAAGTGTAACACTTTCTTTTTGTCGCTCAAATGATTCTCCCCAGTATGTTTGACACACTTGTTTTTAACCTTGAAAGTTTTGTTAGCGTCAGGATCATGTATCTCAACGGCTCTATTTGGTAAAACTTTGGTGATCACAAATGGACCTGACCATCGTGATTTTGGCTTCCATGGGAAGAATTTCACCCTTGATTTGTTTAACAGTACCTTCTGCCCTGGTTCCAGTTGTATGCGCACTAACTTCTCATCATGTCTCTTCTTGCCCTTTTCTTTGTACAATTTGGCATCCTTAAAAGACTGATTGTGAAATTCCTCCAATTCGTTGAGTTGGTGGAACTTTTTCTCTTCTGTTGCTTGTAGTGCAAGAATTGGCTCTTTCAGTACAAAAGACGCTTTATCTTTAGGCTCCACAGGCAATTGACATGTTTTAAGTTTGTCAGTAGAACTTTGCATTGCATTGGAGTTCTGAATGGTACTGTGTATCACATCGAGTATGAAACATTCCTCCTTCTTTTCATCATCTGGGAAATTCATGGCCTTGAAAACATTGAATGTTACTTCTTGGTCCTGTACCCTCATGGTTAATTCTTCTTTTTGTACATCAATAATGGTTCGACCTGTAGCCAAGAATGGTCTCCCAATGATGATTGGCACGTCTGCGTCTTCCTCCATATCAAGGACAATAAAATCTGCTGGGAAAATGAATTTGTCAACCTTGACCAGCACATCCTCAACTACGCCTCTCAGAAATACGAGCGTTCTATCAGCAATTTGCAGTGAGACTGAAGTTGGCATTGTTTCTCCAATCTGTAATTTCCTGAAAATAGAGAAAGGCATCAAGTTAACACTCTCACCTAAATCACACAAAGTCTTACCAAAGTTATGTTCTCCTATGACGCAAGGAACAGTGAAACTGCCAGGATCTTTCAACTTTGGGGGAAGTTTCCTCTGAATGATGGCACTGCATTCTTCTGTTAATGCTACTGTTAATCTCCCAATCTGCGTTTTCGTGAAAGAATATCTTTCATGAATTTGGCATAGGTGGGCATTTGTTCCAACGCTTCTGCAAATGGAATGTTGATATGCAGCTTTTTGAAGATCTCCAGGAACCGAGAAAACTGCTTGTCCAATTTGTTCTTCTGAAGACGTTGAGGAAAAGGTGGAGGTGGAGTGATCTGTTCTTTTTCCTTTGCTTCTTTTTCCTCCATCTGTTGCTTTGTTTCTTTTGGAACTTCCTCAGCAGCTGTTTTGACTCCAACATCTTTGTTGATTTCAGTACCGCTTTTTAACATGATGGCATGACATTGCTCCTTCCCCATGTTCCTTGGATTTGGCTCTGTGTTGCTAGGAAGGGTACCTGGCGGTCTGTAACTCTGAGCATTTGCCAGTTGTCCAATTTGATTCTCCAGTGCTTTGATAGAGGCTGAATGGCTTTGAAATATAGTATCATATCTTGCTGCTTGAGAGTCGTGTTTTGCTTCCATCTTTTTCAAGTAGGTCAACACTTCTGTTATTCCTGATTCATTTGCCTGCTCCTGGCCTTTGTTCTGTTGTTGGAATTCAGGTGGTGGATAGTTCTGCTGTTGGCCTGAATTGTTGCTCCATGATAAATTAGGATGATTCCTCCACCCTGGGTTGTAGGTGTTGGAATATGGATTGTTCCCTTGTCTGTTGAAATTGTTGACATAATTCACAGTCTCTTCATGTTGGTTTGGTTCTGGTGCTCCTCCATATGGTGAAATTGTGGATCCAGCGATGTTCACAACTTGCGTGCTAAGTGTTTCTAGACATTTGCATATCTGATCCAACCTGGTATTCACTGCTGTGTTTGCTCCAACTTCATAAATTCCTGCAATTCTTTGGATCATGCTCCTTTCTGTTGTCCACAAGGAATTGTTGTTGGCCATTTCTTCGATTAGGTCCCAGGCTTGATCTTCTCCTTTTGCCATCAAGGCTCCTCCAGCAGCAGCATCGATTATGGTTCTCATTATTCCAGAAAGCCCATTATAGAATGTTTGGACTTGAAGCCATTTTGGAAACTCATGGTGAAGACATTTCCGAAGTAAATCTTTATACCTTTCCCAAGCTTCGCAGAGGGATTCTGAATCTTGTCGTACAAAAGATGTGATGTCATTCCTCAATTTTCCGGTTCTGGCTGGTGGAAAGTACTTTGCAAGAAATTTGGTGGCTAAAGTGTTCCAAGTTGTGTTAGAACCTGCTGGTAGTGAATGTAGCCAAGCTTTAGCTCTGTCCTTCAGGGAATATGGAAAAACTCGCAGTCTCATTGCTTCTTCTGATGCTCTGTTGTAGTTAAAAGTGCCGCAAACTTCCAGGAAGTTGCTGATGTGGGAATTAGGATCTTCAGTTGCATTCCCCCGAACTGAACTGACTGCTGAATCATCTGAATGCATGTTTTGATGTCACACGCATTTGCTGGTAAGGGAGGAAGTACAATACAGGAAATGAGTCTGTCAACCACCGGAATGGTTATGTCTCGAATGGGAATTGGTGGTGCAACGTTCAAAGGTTCAGGTTCCATGTTGACTAAAGCTTCTTGGCCTTCTCGCCTTTCCCTTCTCAACTGTCTGATGGTTCTTTCAATTTCTGGGTCAAGCGGTCGGAGTTCAAAGCTTCTGGTTCGTCTCATGTAGTTTCTGAGAACCTGAAACACAAGAAAACAACAACAATAAGTAAAAAGAAATTAGATACAAGTAAAGGTATCTAACCCCTAAACTAATAGTAAAAGATAAATAAGTCCCCGGCAACGGCTCCAAAAACTTGACCGGCGTAAACACACACGTATAACGCAAGCGCACGTATCGTTCAAGTAGTATAAAAATATCGATCCCACGAGGACTTAATATCTAATATATTAATTTTATGAGGTCAAATGATTACTAGTATCTAACAGGTTGTTTGATTGATTTGAAATGGTGACGATTCTAAATTTAAAAACAAGTAAATAACATTGTTCGAAAGTAGATTTTAAGAAAAAGTAATTAGTAAAAGTAATTCCTTTTATCTTGGCAGTTTTTTTCATTTACTTTCCCGCTTTTACTTTCTCGCAGTTACTTTTTAGCATTTTTATTTTATGTCTTTTAAGTTTTCATTAGCTATAGCTATGTATTGTAACTAAGTTAGTATCTAGGGTTGTGATGAATTTCAATATAACCGTTTATAAGGGGTTAGATTATAGGTTGGGTAATTTAAAGATTTATTTATTGAGTCTTAATCTTAATGCTTTTTATTAACTGGCCATTAATAAAATTGATTAGGTAAACTTAAAATGAACTAGACATAGGGATTTTAAGTTTAAGACCTTAGACTCAATAACCCACGATCTTCCTTGAGGATAGATAACCCTTTTAATAGATTTCCTTATAGGATAGGAATATACCTGTCGGGCGGGGGTAGCCATAATTGGAACTTAATCTTAATGAATCTAGGTAATTTGGTTGACATAGACATATGGTTCAATTGGATTATACTAGGTATTTGAAATTGACCATCGGAAGAGGCTTTTACATAAATTAGTGTTCCAGGTTAATAAATCAATATATTACCCAACTTTAAGATAACCACTTCATCTTCTAAATAATATTGGAATTAATCACAACCCTGGATAGTTTTTATAAATTTGGATTTTTCTCAACCTATTTTAAGCAATTTTATTTACTTGTTTTAAATTTAGAATCATCGTCATTTCAAATCAATCAATCAAACAACCTGTTAGATAC
Source organism: Zanthoxylum bungeanum (assembly GCA_019454045.1). Lineage (NCBI taxonomy): Eukaryota > Viridiplantae > Streptophyta > Magnoliopsida > Sapindales > Rutaceae > Zanthoxylum > Zanthoxylum bungeanum. The sequence continues at coordinate 35,794 of SKCR01055088.1, read as the reverse complement.
TGGTAATCAGTTGGCCGCATAAATTAATAACAAAAAGGTTTTAAGTCCTCGAGGGATCTATACTTTTTATACTACTTGAACGATATGTGCGCTTGCGTTATACGTGTGTGATTACGCCGGTCACATACAGATAGTCTGTTGTGTCATTGACCGGCGTAAACACACACGTATAACGCAAGCACACGTATCGTTCAAGTAGTATAAAAATATCGATCCCATGAGGACTTAATATCTAATCTATGATTTTATGAGGTCAAATGATTACTAGTATCTAACAGGTTGTTTGATTGATTTGAAATGGTGACGATTCTAAATTTAAAAACAAGTAAATAACATTGTTCGAAAGTAGATTTTAAGAAAATTTAATATTAAAAACTATCTATGGTTGTGATTTCTTCCAATATCATTTTAAAGATGAAGTGGTTATCTTAAAGTTGGGTAATATATTGATTTATTAACCTGGAACACTAAATTATATGTAAGCCTCTGTCGATGGTCAGACACAAATACCCAGTTTAACCCAATTGAACCATATGTCTATGTCAACCAAATTATCTGGATTCATTAAGTTTAAGTTCCAATTATGGCTACCCCGCCCGACAGGTATATTCCTATCCTGTAAGGAAATCTATTAAAGGGTTATCTATCCTCAAGGAAGATCGTGGGTTATTGAGTCTAAGGCTGAAACCTAAAATCCCTATGTCTAGTTCATTTTAGATTTTACCAGATCAATTTTATTAATGGCCAGTTAATGAAAAAGCATTAAGTTTAAGACACAATAAATAAATCTTTATATTACCCAAGCTATAATCTAACCTTATAAAACGGTGATATTGGATTTCATCACAACCCCAGATAACTAATTTAGTTACAACACATAACTAGGGCTAGTAAAAGCTTGAAAATAAAAGACATAAAGTAAAAATGCGGTAAAGTAAATACTGAAAAGTAAATTACAATAAAATAAAATGCTAAGGTAAAAGGAATTACTTTTACTACTACTAATTTAGATATCTCCCATAAAATAATATATAAACTTGTGATATTATTTTACCAACCGACCAATCTGGCGGTATCCTGATTAAGTCAAATTAAGTCCAACCAGCCATATAGGCGGTAATATTTGTCCATAATCCAGCCTTAAAGGCGGTACCAAAATAAATTTACCAACCGACCAATCTGGCGGTATCCTTGATTAGTCAGGTTTAAACCATATTAAATTGAATTGCCAACCGACCAATATAGCGGTATCCTTTATTAATCTGTATTTTAAATAGTGAATATATTATTTTTAAGGGAGATTAATCTAAATAGTAACAGTAAAAGAATTACCTTTCACCCTAGCTTGGGAAATTACCTCCTTATTACTGAAAAGTAAAAACTGAAAAATTAAAGAAAGAAAAGTACTGTGCGTAAAAGTAAATTGCGGAAAGTAAAAACTGAAAAGTAAAGAAAAGAAAGTGCGAAACTGAAAATTAATTACTGAAAACTAAAAATAAACAAACTAGATACAATCTTCTTATTTATTCATAAGGAATTCCTTAGAAGAAAGTATGAATTTTACAAATGAAATGGCTTGGTATTTATAGGCAAAATTTTGCCTCCATCAAATCATCCACCAAATCAATTATTAATGCTCCACTAATTGCTCCACTAATTGCTCCACCAAATCCATATTAATTGCTCCACTAATCTCTATCATGTTGGTGTGATTTGATAATTTTTATTATTTATTTATTTTTTTATTTTTTGCTTTGAAAATGATTGAAAGTGACTTTAATAATTACACACTACAGACTTCTGGATGGTTCCTCAATTTCGGTCATGAATCATCAGAATTTGAAAATATTTTATCTTTCAAAGTTGTAGATCATTGAGTTTTCTTTAATCTGGAACTGAATCAGCTCAATCCGATATCTGAGTAAACAGTTATGCCCAAAATACGACAGATGCGCAAAACTGGAATTTCCAAAACTGCACTTCGTCAAAAAACGCCCTTTCAAGTTTCCAATCTCCAAAATTAATATATCAAGTCCAATAATTGCCCTTATTTGATCCACATTCGTCCTAAATGATTTCATTGAGTCCCGATATTATTTTATCTGCAAAATAAAATAAAACATATCAAAACGTTCATCAAACCCGAGAGAAACTAAACAAATATTAGTAAAGAAAAGGGGCGGTAAATATTGATATATTTTCCGCTCATCAGTCATTTATTAAATCATATCTAATGTACGATTAATAGGAGTATCTCACAAGTCTAGTTTTATATCATATATAAAACTTTATATCGAATATAATAGAGACCACTCACACTGCTTTCACGGATAAAATAAGACTGAGGTAAACCTTTTTACCTCCTAAACATATCATTATTACATTAATAATGATAATGTCATTATGATGTAAAATACTAGAAAGAAAATTATATGCTCCTACTAACCCTTCTATCTCATATGTATTTTCTATGCTTTGAAAAAATCAGACAATCTGACTGATATCAAAATTAGAAAACACAAATTTCCAGAAAGTTCATCTGAGTCTACAATAGCTCTATAAGCTAATATACTAAATTGTAATCTTAGCATAATACAAACTCCAGGGCCATTCCAAAACGAACTCTTCAAACTAAGCAAATCACAAGGATCTCTTATCTGAAGAAACCATTCAGAAACGCCACTTTGTATTCTTTAGATAAAATGTACAATTTGATATCATCATTAACCAACAGATCTTAAATTATTCAATCAATGCGACTAGAGACAAGTTCCTCAGAATTTATAATAGATTGCTGAGTATAACTTTTATCACTGTCATACTATAAATGTCAAACCTTTGATAAGCTCACTGTACTTTTGCTGCATACATTTTGCACATTTTATGAACAATTCATAATAAAAGCTCAATCAAGTTCCAAACTTGATCGTAGTAAGTTATGAACAATCTTAGATCTATGGTTTAATGCTTATTTCCGGAATCGATATCAAATATCGTTCCCACTATAAGTTATAGGATAATTTTCTTCGATAAGAAAACAACAGAACCATTAAGTATCAAATACTTTGTGAATGATTTTGACATCCTATAGCACTTATATGGAAGTAATAAAGGGTATTTTCATCTTATTAATTATGTAGTTCCATTTATAGTTTATCACTCTAACATTTGACTTCAGTAAGTAAAGTCTTTTAAAATGGTCAACATCCGATGTTACACATTAAGTAATAAAATAATTTTATTACTCGGGATCGTAGAAAAGATATAAGTAATAAAATAATTTTATTACTCGGGATTGTAGAAAAGATATTCTATCAAATAGAATACAATATTCTATTAAATAGAATAAATGATAAATTTATACTCGTACCTCCAAGGCGCAAGTACTTTCGATTATATAACCATTATACAAATGAAAGATTCAAGTCTCAAACCTTTTAAAGATTCGAATTTTCTACTTGTACATATCATATACGTAACTGTAGAAAATAATGGAACCTTCATTAAATGGATGAACAAATGTTTCTGGAGCATATCCCCAAGAGTATTGAAACTAATTCGGTAACACTCAATATCAAGCGAATCAAATCATATATGATTCGATTTCTCCCACTGATCAATTCCATCAAGATGGAATCATAGAAGAATTATATTGAGTAAAAATCATATTCATTCAATAACCTTAGAACTAATTGCGTTAAATTCATATGTTTGATCATATCAAACATCTTTGAACATTCAAAGACTCACAATGAATTTTAAAGATACGGTTTTCAAAACTTCAGATCGAATATTTTTGAACCAATCAAAATATTCTATCCGCGTTTCATCAGAAACACGTAACTAAGTCACGATGATTCATTGACTAAGTTACGAAGTAAAAAAAACCACCTTAAGCAATTTATAATTCATTAAAGTACATACATCCAATGTATCAATTTAATAAATTTTCTGGTTCAATGACAATCATTGGTTAAATGAGATTTAATCACCTTCCCGAATACAATATTCATTAAATGGATAAGGATATGTGGTGCGATCTGGTATCAGACCATCCTTTACCATATGGAATAAGCATCTAATACTTCAGTGATAAAATCTCATAAAATAATATTCTAAGTTATTTACTTAACCGAATATTTTTCTTAATGTTTATCTATTGGTCAATGACACTACTAGTCGCTTTAAAATATGTAACAATTGTTTACAGAGAATAAGTAACTATCCAATAGTCGCAAGTTCTGATATTAAATATCAAAAGAATCATTCAACAATATTTTAAATAACTAGACGAGAGATCTGATATCCAATATCTACAGTTGTCATATTGTGAAAATCGATATTTTATATACATAACTATATATATCTTCTTTCTTTAGCTTTATTATTTACCTTCAACTATTTACAATATTTACAAATAATTATAAAGCAAATAGTGTCTGACACGTGACCTCTGAATGTCACTAAAGCAAGCGAAGAAACGTCATTATCAGATAAACAAATACCTGATGGGGTTTTCTTAATGCCAGTGAAGAATCTCGAGACATGAACCAATTCATGTCAAATTTTACTACATAAGAAACTATTCTGCCTAGAATGATTATATCATAGTCTATTCTAATCTAGAACCTATTCTAGAAATTTGCAACCATAATTGAAGTCAGAAAACATATATAAAATATGTATGCAGTGATAAAAGTTTAATTCTATCTTAATAATAGAATAAGGAAAATACATAAGCGATAATTTTCATAATATTACTCACTGCATCGGTTATGGATTTTTTTAACCTAGCAATGCCTCCCACTACTTTACGTAATACCGTAATCCCCTACGGAAAATGAGAATTTAATAATTAAATCGAATTCCATAATGGGAAGTGGACCCCATAAATATACTTTGACTCACAGCTTTGGCACGTTCTCGCCTAGGTATATTCACAGGTAGACAACTCATTGTCAATCACACTCGCTGTGACTCCTGATTTTGTCCTGACCGTTTCTCGTTGTGACAGCTTTGGCACGTTCACAGAAAGTGTATCAAGGCCTCACTTGTCAATGACAAACTCAAGCTACCAATGTAGTACTGACAGCTTCGGCACGTTCAGGATTTCCACTTTCACTTGAAGTTGTCTCTTATCATATAAGTTCTACCGGCGTAAATGAACTACCTTCAACCATAACTGCACTGCTTTGGCACGCTACTGCCATAACATCATGAAAACATTTACATCCGTATTGACAAGGCGGACGAAGAAACAAGTATTCCTAATACTAGTCATTTTATAAAACCTTATTTAACGGGGATTTTCCTAAAAGATATTTTTCACATTATTTAATCAAATTAAATAAATAAATGCATGTAAAAAGTAAAAAGTAAAAATTAGATTAAATATCAAATTTAAAGGGCTAATCATATCAGGGGTACAGAATCAGACTCGCTCTGATACCATTTTGTTGGGGTCATATCAGGGAGGCGCAGTGGAAGGAGCGCGATTCGGGAGAAATCATAGTTTAAAAATTTTAAACTTACGAATAAATTATTCAATATCCAATATTGATAATTCATACATATTTCACCTAAACATATTTATTCGATATCATATAACGACATAAATAATATAGAAACATCGTGAAACTCTTGCGAAAATATTTTTTCGCAAAATAGCATAAAACTCGTTTCCGGCCGAACCGACCGACCAATGCACATGCAGGTGCCCAAGTCAGCCCCAAAAATATTTGGACAGTTCGTGGGCTGCCCGAACAATGCCCAGTTCACTGTTTGGGCAGCCGTTAACCCGGTAACACCGTTTTTCACCGTTTTCGCGTATTTTCACTCCGAAATAATTTCCGATAAATATTTTTCGTGGGAAATTAAAATAAACCAAGTTATTCTAATTACTCAATAAATTAAAACTGAAATTTTATCTGAAAATTCAGATTTATCATTAATTGCCGTGAGACCCATAAACTTTACATTTTGATCATTTTGGTATTTAAATTGTCAAATACATATTTAAGTGATTCAAAATCAATCCCAAAATGATTTATACATGTCTAATACATGAAAATACAATTTTCAACAAAAATCCAATTTTTCTGAAATTGCCGAACTGCCCCAAGATTTTCCAGGATTTGCAATTTGGTCATTTTTAGTTCAAAATATGTCAAGATCAAATCCAATCAATCCCAAATTTAATATACATCATATATACATCAAATTAAATCACATATATGAAAATCCTCAAAATTGGATTGGGTTTAGAATCCTAATTTCACAAATTACACCAATTGCGCAATTTACACTAAATTGATAAAATTTAACACTTTAATCAATCCAATACCACACCAATCAAGTCTCACCATCATGAAACATCTCAAGAACAATTATAGGTTATTTATGAATGGCTAAGAAACTCTATAATGGAAACTTTATTTATAAATTAATTAAATAAGCTTAATTACTCCTAATTAGCTTATTAATTAATCATACATGCTAAACACCTTCAAACAAGTTTCCAACACAATATTTCACATAATTAAACATTAGAGAAAATTATAAGCTACACAATTTGAAGCATAGAATCATAGAAACAATTCTTAGTTGAAGAAAATTGGAAATAACTTACAAAACTCCAAGTTTCCAAGCTTTTCTCCATTTGTTCTTCACTTTTTCTCTCAATTTTAACTTAGTCCGTTTTTGAAAACATTTTGTTCTTTCAAAAATGAAACAAAAAAATTGCTTATATCCATTTCCTTGCAATTGCCGACAGTTGCCAAGGAGAAAAAATAAGCTATGTAATTTTTGTTTTATTTTAATTGGTCATTGTTACTTGTTACACTTTGTAACAATTACTTTAAAAGCAAATAACAAGTGAACCAATGGGAACTTATAGGGTTGGTTTCTACATGAATAATAAGTTACTAAAAAATAAAATAAAATAAATAAATAGCTGGAAGGCTGTTTTGGGTTTCCATTTGGTGGTTATTATTGTGAATTTGGGAATTGATAGAACAATTAATTGTTCGGTAAATGGTTTACACACTAATACTTAGTTTGAGAAGCTCAGTGATGCTTTAATACGGCTTGATGGTTCATTGCGACTTTAAAATTGAATTTCTTCATTCGCACATAATATAATTTAGAATAAATATTTGTGCTAGTAATTAGAGAATTATTGGACCATTTGGTAGTAGTAAAGGAGATAGAATTTTGGTGGGTTGTTAATGCTCTAAGCTTGATAAACTTGGATGTGTGGTAAACAGTATTGGGGCCGTGTGTGTGTATGGAATACAGAATGATATGTGTGTTAGTAGTTGGGCGTTATTGATTCAAAATGGTATAAAAATCTACTGGAGATAAATAAAGAGATGATAAGGTTAAATTCTAATAAACTCCCAGTCTCAATAAAGGTAAGTATATTGTAGTTTATTTTTCTATAATTTAAAGTGGTTAATGCCAAGATTTGCAGTCGATTTTGTTTAGTCCAGTTTAAGGTGAAGTTAAGCTGGGTTGTTTTTATTAAAAACGAAAATTAGTAATAAAAGTAGAATTGATTCGACAATGGTTTATGATAGATTAGATTTGGTGGTAAAACCAAATGCAGTATTATCAAGGTGCGGTAATGAGTATAATTTAAAAGAGATTATGTATATTGAGATTTATTGTTATTTGTGTTCTTTGTTTGCTGAGAATTATAATTTGATGACTATCGAGTATGGTATCTTGAATTGTTGTGCTCTTTGAAATGATAATGATTAAATCTGTTTGAGGAGTTAATATGCTCAAATCAATCTAAGTCGCCAGGAGGATGGTGATGAGTGGTAAAACTATCACTATTTCTCACTCATTTAAACTTAATATTTTGTATAGTTTCTTGAGTTTTGTGAATGTGTTTGATGTATTTTGCAGATAAATAAAGCTTGGAAAGCATTGTAGACAAATTGGGGCTAAAACAGACAAAAAAACAAACAAATGGCAAAATTGTAATTTTCGGCGTCGCGACGCCGAGGACCTGCGCGTCGCGACGCCCAGCTCAAGCCGCCTTGCCACGTGTCGCCAATTCAACGAGCCGAAATTTTTCAGCCGCCATGCCACATGTCCGGTGAGACGCGAGCAGCCAATGAGAGTCGGCCACGTCATCGCATAGCGACGCCAAAGCCCTTGGCGTCGCGACGCCCAAGGTCTACCGGGGCCTATAAATTCAGTTTCAAATTTCAGTTTCAAATGTACCACTTCCTCTTAAATCTTATATATAAATTGGGAGTTCTCTTCTTAGTTTCTTTAAATATTCAGTTTCAATTACGTTTTGTAGTAGTAATTCTCTTCTATAAATAATACTTTTACTTTCTCAAATTTTTTTACTTTTACTATTCATCCATGAGGGGGTAACTTCTCTATGCTGAGGTAATAAGGTAATACTTTTACTTTTGCTATTTAGATTAATCTCCCTTAAAATATAATATATAAACTATTTAAAATCTGAATTAATAAAGGATACCGCCATTCTGGACTGTTAGTTTAAAATATCACAAGATTATATATCATTTTATTGGGAGATATCTAAATAGTAAATAGTAGAAGTTAATTCCTTTTGCCTTAGTATTTCATTCATTTCTTTGCAAATTATTATTCTACAATTACTTTTCAGCAATTTCACTTTATGTCTTTTAAGTTTTTATCAGTTTTAGTTATGTGTTATAACTAAGTTAACTATCTAGGGTTGTGATAAAATCTAATATCACCGGTTTATAAAGAGTTAGATTATAGTTTGGGTAATTAAATAGTTATTTGTTGAGTCATAATCTTAAAGCCTTTTATTAACTGGCCATTAATAAAATTGATTAGTTAAACTTAAAATGAACTAGACATAGAGACTTTAAGTTTAAAGACCTTATACTCAACAACCCACAATCTTCTTTAAGGATAGATAAACCTTTAATAGATTTCCTTACAGAATAGGAATATACCTGTTGGGCGGGGGTAATCATAATTGGAATTCAAACTTAATGAATCTAGGTAATTTGGTTGACATAGACATATGATTCAACTAAATTAAACTAGGTATTTGTAAATGACCATCGGAAGAGGCTTTTACATAATTTAATATTCCAGATTAAAAATCAATATTTACCCAACTTTGATTTAACTACTTCATCTTTTAATTAATATTGGAAGAATTCACAACCCTTGATAGTTTTAATTCTCATTAATGTACTCTCAATTTCTTTTACTTGTTTTAAATTTAGAATCATCATTATCTTTTCAAACAACTTGTTAGATATTAGTAATCACTTGACCTCATAAAATTAATAGAATAGATATTAAGTCCTCGTGGGATCGATACTTTTTATACTACTTGAACGATACGTGCGCTTGCGTTATACGTGTGTGTTTACGCCGGTCAAGTTTTTGGCGCCGTTGCCGGGGACTTCTTTATCTTTTATTATTAGTTTTGAGGTTAGATACGTTACTTGTATCTAATTTTCTTTTTACTTATTGTTTTTGTTTTATTGTGTTTCAGGTTATCAGAATTTTAATGAGACGAACCAGAAGCTTTGAACTACGACCGCTTGACCCAGAAATTGAAAGAACCATCAGACAGTTAAGAAGGGAAAGGCGACAAGGCCAAGAAGCAATTGTTAACATGGAACCTGAACCTTTGGAGGTTGCACCACCAATTCCCATTCGAGACAGAACCATTCCGGTGGTTGACAGACTCATTTCATTTATTGTACTTCCTCCCTTACCAGCAAATGCAGGTGACATCAAAACTTGCATTCAGATGATTCAGCAATCAGTACAGTTTGGGGGGAATGCAACTGAAGATCCTAATGCCCACATCAGTAACTTCCTGGAAGTTTGCGGTACTTTCAATTACAACCGAGAAGCTGAAGAAGCAATGCGACTGCGTGTTTTTCCATACTCCTTGAAGGACAGAGCTAAAGCTTGGCTACATTCACTTCCAGCTGGTTCCATCACCACTTGGAACGCTTTAGCCACCAAATTTCTTGCAAAGTACTTTCCACCAGCCAGAACTGGAAAGTTGAGGAATGACATCACATATTTTGTACAACAAGAATCGGAAACTCTCTACGAAGCTTGGGAAAGGTACAAAGATTTGCTCAGGAAATGTCCTCACCATGAGATTCCAAAATGGCTTCAAGTCCAAACATTCTATAATGGACTTTCTGGAATAATGAGAACCACAATTGATGTTGCTGCTGGAGGAGCATTGATGGCAAAAGGAGAAGAACAAGCTTGGGACCTAATCGAAGAAATGGCCAACAACAATTCATTGTGGCCAACAGAAAGAAGCATGATTCAACGAATTGCTGGAATTTATGAAGTTGGAGCCAATTCAGCAATCAGTACCAAACTGGATCAGATATGCAAATTCAGGGAGACTCTCGGTATGCAAAGCAACATTGGAACCACAAATTCACCATATGGAGAAGCACCAGAACAAAATCAACTTGAAGAAACGGTGAACTATGTCAACAATTTCAACAGACAGAGGAACAATCCATTTTCCAACACCTACAATCCAGGGTGGAGGAATCATCCTAATTTCTCATGGAGCAACAATTCAGGGAAAAGAACTATCCACCACCTGAATTTCAGCAACAGAACAAAAGCCAGGAAGTTGAAAAAGACCCAGAAATGAAAGATTGGCTTGCAGAGATGTTTAAGAAGCAACAAGCAGCATATGATGCTACGTTTCAAAGCCAATCTGCTTCCATCAAAGCACTGGAGAATCAAATTGGACAACTGGCCAATGCTCAGAGTTACAGACCACCAGGAAATCTTCCCAGCAATACAGAACCAAATCCAAGCAACCGAGGGAAGGAGCAATGTCAAGCCATCACCTTAAGAAGTGGTACTGAAATCAACAAAGATGTTGGAATCAAGGCAACCATTGAAGATGTTCCAAAAGAAACAGAGAAACAGATGGAGGAAAACGAAACAAAGGAAAAAGAAGCAAAGGAAAAAGAACAGATCACTCTACCCCCACATTTTCCTCAACGTCTTTAGAAAAGCAAACTTGACAAGCAGTTCGCTCGATTCTTGGAGGTTTTCAAAAAGCTTCACATCAACATCCCATTTGCAGAAGCTTTGGAACAAATGCCCAGTTATACTAAATTCATGAAAGACATTCTTTCACGAAAACGGAGATTGGGAGATTATGAGACAGTAGCATTATCAGAAGAATGCAGCGCCATCATTCAGAGAAAACTTCCCCCAAAGTTGAAGGATCCTGGAAGTTTCATCATTCCTTGCATCATAGGAGAACATAACTTCGGTAAAGCTTTATGTGATTTAGGTGCAAGTGTTAATTGAATTCCTTTTTCTATTTACAGGAAACTGCAAATTGGAGAAGCAATGCCTACTTCAGTTTCACTGTAACTTGCTGATCGAACGCTCACATTTCCAAGAGGAGTTGTTGAAGACGTACTGGTCAAAGTTGATAAACTCATTCTCCCTGCAGACTTCATTATCCTTGACATGGATGAAGACAAAGATGTTCCAATCATCATTGGGAGACCATTCTTAGCAACAGGTCGAACTGTGATTGATGTACAAAAAGGAGAACTGACCATGAAAGTTCAGGACCAAGAAGTTACCTTCAATGTTTTCAAAGCTATAAAATTCCCGAGTGAAGAAAAAGAGGAAGAATGTTTCAGAATTGATGTTATTGATAGTATCATTCATGATACTGATACAGTTCCTACGGACAAACTTGAAGCTTGCACACCAACATGACTGAAACTGAGTTAGATGCTGAAATTCCGGAATGTATCAACTATCTTGACAAACCTTTTCATTTCAAAGTAACACAACCAATTGAAAGTTTGGAACTACCGAAGAAAGACCGAATCAAGCCTTCGATTTAAAAACCACCACAGTTGGAGCTGAAGTTACTTCCGAGTCATCTCAGGTATGCATTTCTTGGAAAATCTTCTGAATTACCTGTTATTATTTCATCTTCTCTAACATTGGAGCAGGAAGAAAAGTTGTTGAGAGTAATACGAGAGCACAAGAAAGCCATAGGCTGGACTATAGCAGACATTCGAGGCATTAGTCCATCATTCTGCATGCACAAGATCCTGATGAACGATGAGTATAAACCCACAGTAGAACATCAACGGAGACTCAATCCAATCATGAAGGAAGTTGTGAAGAAAGAAATCATCAAATGGTTGGATGCTGGCATTATTTACCCCATCTCAGACAGCAGTTGGGTAAGTCCTATGCAGTGTGTGCCGAAGAAAAGAGGAATTATTGTGGTTACCAATGAAAAGAATGAGCTAATACCAACAAGAACGATGACTGGATGGAGAGTATGTATGGACTACAAGAAGTTAAACAAATCCACGAGGAATGATCATTTTCCGCTGCCATTCATTGATCAGATGCTGGACAAATTGGCAGGTCATGAGTTTTACTGTTTTCTGGATGGATATTCAGGATACAATCAAATTGCCATCGCCCCCGAAGATCAGGAGAAAACCTCCTTTACATGTCCCTATGGTACTTTTGCTTTCCGTAGTATGCCATTTGGATTATGTAATGCCCCTGCCACATTTCAGCGTTGCATGATGACCATCTTCTCAGACATGCTGGAGCAGAGTATGGAGGTTTTCATGGATGACTTTTCTGTATTTGGAGATTCTTTTGATCATTGTTTGCTAAATCTGGAACAGGTATTACAAAGATGTGAAGATACAAATCTGATACTCAACTGGGAGAAATGCCATTTTATGGTGCAGGAAGGCATAATTCTTGGACACCGGATCTCACAAAATGGAATCGAGGTAGACAAAGCAAAGATAGAGACAATTGAAAAACTACCTCCACCAACATCAGTCAAAGGAATTCGGAGTTTTCTTGGACATGCAGGTTTTTACAGGAGATTTATCAAAGACTTTTCCAAAATTGCAAAACCTCTTTGTAATCTTCTGGAAAAAGATGTGTCATTCAACTTCACCAAAGAATGCCAGGAAGCTTTTGAGATCTTAAAACAGAAGCTGGTCTCTGCCCCCATCATAGTAACACCAGATTGGACACTTCCATTTGAGGTAATGTGTGATGCTAGTGATTTTGCTGTAGGTGCAGTTTTGGGACAACGCAAAGCAAAGATATTCCACACCATTTACTACTCCAGGAGAACTTTGAATGAAGCTCAACTCAACTACACAACCACTGAAAAGGAGTTGCTTGCAGTTGTGTTCGCTTTTGACAAATTCCGCTCTTATCTATTGGGTCCCAAAGTGGTGGTCTACACAGATAATTCAGCAATCAAATACCTGATCGCGAAGAAAGATGCCAAACCCAGATTGATCCATTGGATACTTCTTCTGCAAGAATTCGATGTGGAGATCAGAGACATGAAATGAACAGAAAACCAAGTGGCAGATCATCTATCAAGGCTCGAGAATGGAGAAACAGCTGGCAAAGAACTATCAATCAAAGAAACTTTTCCAGATGAACAGCTGTTTGTCATAAAACAGTAGGAAATCCCTTGGTAAAACTTAGCGCTCGCAGGGAGGAAACCCATGCAATTTGTGTATAAATTGTGATTTGGTATGATTTAATTTTGTGTGTTTAGTTTTTACAGATTAAGACATTTCAAGATGGAAGAAGCTCTCGCAAGTCTTCACAAGCAATTTCCTTCTCTCCCTCAAAAATCTCTGATAAAAGTTTTCAAAGCTCGCTTGGAACGAATGAGACTACTAATGATCAAAGGTATTTCTACTGATATTTGTTGGGTAATCGAAGCACGTGTCCGTCTAGCAGGTGAGTATTCTGAGACTTGTAGTTCTTATTTACTTGGTTTTGGAAGAAGCACCTATGCAAAGAAACGTAGAGCTAAGCAAATGGGTGTTTGTTACAAATGTGCGCGTTGGAATTGCAATACTCGTTGTCGTTCTTTAGGAATGGTGTCTGATAATCGTGAAGATAAAATTAAATTCATTGAGGATGGCTTGAGTAAGGAGTCTGTAGACGATATATCTTCGACTCTTGAGAGGCATCCCAGTGGATATGTTCATATAGCCATTCATAAATTACACACACAATTCCAAAAAGAAAGACAAGAGTTAAGTCTTGGGAATCTGACTCAAAAGACCCTGTTTGCTAATTTATAAGAAAATTAGATGGGAAGCTTGTTCCTGACGCATAGATGTCAATCAAGCCGCTACTTTTCTTGTACATATTATATCTCTTTGTCTTTGTCTAGTAATTGATTTGTTTTGTTGTTTTCTCCGACAGGATCCAGACCGTTTTGACTATCACGATTTATTTTACAATTTTCCTACTAATCGTCATTTGGAAGATACTTGTGCTATTTTTACTCACCCTTTTTAGGTACTATAAATTCAACTCATCATTACACTTTTGAAGACATCCATAGTAAAACATGGAAGCCACTTCAAGAAGACGAGTTGAAAACATCTGTGTGTTTTGCGGTAGTAGTGTTGGTACTAAACCACAATACGTAGAAGCAGCAAAAGAATTGGGTCGAGTCTTAGCTGCAAGGAATATGCACTTAATATATGGCGGAGGCAATCTTGGACTAATGGGGATCGTTTCAAAGGCCGTACAAGAAGGAGGAAGTCATGTTTTGGGAATCATCCCAAAACCCTTGGCAGAGGCAAATCTTATTGGATCATCAAACGGAGAGGAACTGATCATGTCAGGTATGTCTGAACGACTAGTAGAAATGATTAACTGTGCTGATGCTTTTATTGCTTTTATTGTTTCTGAACATACATCAGAAACCGCTTGGACTGCTCAACGTTGATGGATTTTATGATTTTCTTATTGTGTTTCTTGATGATGCCCGGAGAAATGGGTTCGTGTCAAAACCTATGAAAGAAATAATTTTTACTGCCAGGTCTGTTCCAGATCTAATAGACCAACTCATAGCCTATGAACCACAAGTTGACCCTATCATTTCAAAGATAAATTGGTCCGAGGACGATCGTGGTAAGAGGCGTCGTGTTAATCTGGATCTTAACCTTTAATTTTCTTGTAGTAATTTAGCTAACCATGTACTATCTTCTAAACTCTTCTTCTACTGTTTAAAGACATTGGGGACAATGTCTCATTTAGGTTTGGGGGTGAGGAATAGTTAATAGTACTTGTTAGTTAATAGTACTTGTTTGTATTGTGTTTTTATTTTTAGTCCAAAATTTTTCGAAAAATACAAAAAAATTATAAAATTTTCAAAAATTACAAAAATATTTTGCATTTTTATCAAAGGCATATTTAAAGCTAGGTGATGGTTTGGTGTATTCCTTCACTCACTACCTTTCTATAAGGAAAAGCTATGAAGGCACCTAGATGATCATTCACTTGTAGCGTGTTGTGATAGACTAGTTTGGAGGACTCGTTGTTTATTCCTGACACCAAGCGATAAGAGCCTAAGGGGCTTGGGTATTTAAGTGAGCCTCGCTCCACCCTCCCTCTGGGGAATCTACAACGGGAAGTCCATTCGACAGTTAGTCACACACCATAAACTCGTTGGCACGTACCATAAGGTATAAAAAGGTGCGTTCACTTGGTCGCTTGAACCCTTGAGTGGGGAGTCCTAGTTGTGAACAATTCTTCGTCAGCGAGAGCCTTTGATTAAACTTCTAAAGCCACATGTAAATTATAGTTATATGACCAGTAAAAATGTTTTGTTGTTATGTTGACTAAAAAGATGAAATTGGTAAGAAATAGCTGTGTAAGGAATTTCCACTCTTGAGACGTATTTCAAACCTAATTCAAAACAAGTTAATTTTTGTTTATTCACTTTTAAATTATTTAATTTGTAAATTGTCCATAAAACTGACTAAAATGAATCTTCATATACTTAGTTGGCAGATATTATCAACACACATGGTAACATACGGACATAGGATAAAATTGAAAAGATTGTAATATTCAGTGCTATTGTTTAATTGGAGAAGCATCTAAAAAAGTGATGGAATTTAAAAAAAAAAAAAATACATCTGAGATCCGAGTTATTAAGTCTGTAAGGGTATTTTAATACCTAGTGCCCTAAAACCAACTGGTTTGGGAGTCATTGGCCCAAAGCTCGTTACATGGATAAAAAATGATGAAAAATTTATATATATGTATATATATGTGAAGTCTGAGTAATTAAGTCCGTAGGGGTGCCTTAACACCTGATGCCCTAAAGCCAACTGGTTTGGGAGTCACTGACCTAAAGCTCGCTACATAGATGGAAGATATTGTATAAAAATAAAAAATAGAGAAAAAAATCAAAGAAAAAATCAGAAAATTTATTCCATTATTACAAAAGATGTGAATTCTGATAAAACTTTAGGACAAAAATATTACTCTCTTATCAACTGCACTTATGACTGTTGTGGGCAAAAATGAGTTAAATAATACTTTGTTAGCTATATATATGAAGAAATGATAAAAATAATCGGAGAATTTACTTGTTCAGTAATTTAGAATGAAACAAAACAACTAATAACTTGGAGTAGAAGTTTCACATGATTAGTCACTAACTTATTTATTCTCTTTTCTCTTGTCTTTTTGTTTTTGTGTGCATTAGTTTCACTACCTTTTTACTTTTATAAAATGTTTGTGGGTATCATTGATGTAAACCCTCACGAGACTATAACTCGTCCACTAGGGACACCTAGGGGTTTAAAGGCTTGTTGCATATGCTAAATGCAATCGTGATCCCTACGAAGGTGGCTTAATTAAAATTTTATTATGTTATTTTATTTTGCTCGAGGACTAACAAAATGTTAGGTTTGGGGGTGTGATGAGTGGTAAAACTATCACTATTTCCCACTCATTTAAACTTAATATTTTGTATAGTTTCTTGAGTTTTGTGAATGTTTTGATGTATTTTGTGTTATTTTGCAGATAAATAAAGTTTGGAAAGCATTGTAGACAAATTGGGGCTAAAACAGACAAAAAAACAAACAAAGGGCAAAATTGTAATTTTCGGCGTCGCGACGCCCAGCTCAAGCCGCCTTGCCACGTGTCGCCAATTCAACGAGCCAAAATTTTCAGCCGCCTTGCCACGTGTCAACAATTCAACGAGCCGAAATTTTTCAGCCGCCATGCTACTTGTCCGGTGAGACGCGAGCAGCCAATGAGAGTCGGCCACGTCATCGCGTAGCGACGCCAAAGCCCTTGGTGTCGCGACGCCCAAGGTCTACCGGGGCCTATAATTCAGTTTCAAATTTCAATTTCAAATGTACCACTTCCTCTTAAATCTTATATATAAATTGGGAGTTCTCTTCTTAGTTTCTTTAAATATTCAGTTTCAATTACGTTTTGTAGTAGTAATTCTCTTCTATAAATAGTACTTTTACTTTCTCAAATTTTTTTACTTTTACTATTCATCCATGAGGGGGTAACTTCTCTATGCTGAGGTAATAAGGTAATACTTTTACTTTTGCTATTTAGATTAATCTCCCTTAAAATATATATATAAACTATTTAAAATCTGAATTAATAAAGGATACCGCCATTCTGGACGGTTGGTTTAAAATATCACAAGATTATATATTATTTTATTGGGAGATATCTAAGTAGTAATAGTAGAAGTTAATTCCTTTTACCTTAGCATTTCATTTCATTTCTTTGCAAATTATTATTCTACAATTACTTTTCAGCAATTTCACTTTATGTCTTTTAAGTTTTTATCAGTTTTAGTTATATGTTATAACTAAGTTAACTATCTAGGGTTGTGATAAAATCTAATATCACCGGTTTATAAAGGGTTAGATTATAGTTTGGGTAATTAAAGAGTTATTTGTTGAGTCATAATCTTAAAGCCTTTTTATTAACTGGCCATTAATAAAATTGATTAGTTAAACTTAAAATGAACTAGACATATGGACTTTAAGTTTAAAGACCTTATACTCAACAACCCATGATCTTCTTTAAGGATAGATAAACCTTTAATAGATTTCCTTACAGGATAGGAATATACCTGTTGGGCGGGGGTAATCATAATTGGAATTCAAACTTAATGAATCTAGGTAATTTGGTTGACATAGACATATGATTCAATTAAATTAAACTAGGTATTGTAAATGACCATCGGAAGAGGCTTTTACATAATTTAATATTCCATATTAATAAATCAATATTTACCCAACTTTGATTTAACTACTTCATCTTTTAATTAATATTGGAAGAATTCACAACCCTAGATAGTTTTAATTCTCATTAATGTACTCTCAATTTCTTTTACTTGTTTTAAATTTAGAATCATCATTATCTTTTCAAACAACTTGTTAGATATTAGTAATCACTTGACCTCATAAAATTAATAGAATAGATATTAAGTCCTCGTGGGATCGATATTTTTTATACTACTTGAACGATACGTGCGCTTGCGTTATACGTGTGTGTTTACGCCAGTCAGATGGTATGAGCACATAGAACATGAGTTTACTCAAGATAAAAGCATATAAAGAATAGGATTCACATGTCATTAAGTTATAGATATGCATGAACATATGCATGTATGTTATATGTAAGGTACATCGAAGATAGTATAAATATATGGGACTTAAGATAGTTAGTAATGAAAGCATATAAGTAATAGAATGTACATATCATAGTCATGCATGAATATATACATGTAGTTATATGATAATCCAAAGATAAATATATAAAAAAGCCTGGCTATGATTAGCAAAAGTATAAGAAACGTATATGCATGTTTATGCATTAAGATTTTCATAAATTGAGTTGAAATTAAGAATGATTTTGAAAATCAAAGAGTTTTAAAGAAAAAGTTTCAAATGCTTTTGAAAGAAAATGTATTTCAGAAAATTTTTTACAGTTTTGAGATACGGATTATTGTTTTATTTCTTTTTCGGGGCATGAGGGAAAAACTCACCCCAGTATGTAACTTGAGATTCAGTTGGAATTGATGGAGACAATATGGAATTGACGGATATCATATGGATTCGGGATTTGGGATTTGACCCATCCCGATTGTACATTGTTGGAATTGACGGATTTATACACATGTGCACATGTGGAGGACTGGGGGGGACGCTCCTAGATCCTCAGTGCTCAGATGGTACATTCCTGGGAGGAGATGCGCCTACGGGCGGAGATGCGCCTTCGGGCGGAGATGCGCCTTCGGGCGGAGATGCGCCTACGGGCGGAGATGCGCCTTCGGGCGGAGATGCGCCTACGGGCGGAGATGCGCCTTCGGGCGGAGATGCGCCTACGGGCGGAGATTTGGTTCAGAAAAAGGATTTCAGATTTCAGTTTTCAGTTTTCATAAAAGAGTTTCAGAAAAGAACTTAGAAAGACGGTTTTAGAAAGAAGTACAAGAAAAAGAAAGATTTTCAGAAAGAGTTTTCAGTTTTCAGACTCTCAGTAAACAGTTTTCAGAAACAAGATTTTAAAAATAGTTTCCAGAAACCAGAGATTCAAAGCATGATTTTAGAAAGATAAGTTTTATAAAGAGATTTTCAGAAAGAGTTTCAGAAAACAGTTTTCCAGAAAAGGTTTTCAAGAAGTATCTTCTAAATTATATTACATGTTAAAGTTGAAAATAGTTCACAAGTTATGCATATAAATCATACATTCTAGTTATCATTTGGAAGCATATAGTTGGCATTAATACATGATAACATGGTTGCATCAGAATGCATATATGGTTAACTTTGTGTGTAGCAATGTTCATATAGAAGTAACATTTTGTAAAGTACGAATGCATAGTAGCATGATCTTATTTAATGTATATGTATCAATGATAATTGTATGAGTTGTATGCTTACTTACAAAGAACATATTTTTAGAATGCTAGAACATGATGAATGATAACATATGCATGTATACATGGTTGGTAATAGTGGATTAAATGTTTGACGGGAATATTATTTTAGAGTGACCGATTTGATGATATTTCAAAGTAATGAAAGAGAGAAAGTTATAATAAATATCTGAACCAGATTAGTATAGAGTATAGAAGGTAAGAGTTGAAAAATCAGAGTAGCGCAACAAAAGTGTGATGGATTTCGATATATAGTTAGTAAAATAGAAACTTGATGTCTGTTATTGATGTTGAAGATGTAAATAAGAACATGATTTAAAGTATGTGTGTAGTCAGATATAGAGGATTAGTGATAAAGTAATATGATTGTTAAATGGATTGGAATCAATATGGATATTAAACTTAATTTATATTTGCATGATCACATAGACATCGCAGGTTAATACAGAAACATGACCCAGACTTTGCATTTGCTTGACGCTCAAGGAATGAGCATAGTTACTTACTGAGTCATTATGACTCACACCACAACAGTGTTTGAGTTTTGCAGGTTGGTGACCTGATCGGTCGACCACAGACATTAGAGCTTGAAGAGCCGGATAGTAGCGTTGCAGTCAGCCAGTCACCAGGTCTTGGGGAAATAAAGAGTCTAGTAGCTTATGTTTTAGTTTGTATAAGTTGTAACGTGCTGAGCACGAGTTTATTTTAGAAAAGTTTTTGCATATACGTATTTTCGGGCACGGAGCCCCAATTGTATTATGTCTGCATAGTATTTTAGTTGGGCCCTTAGATTGCATTAATGTGGTGATTCCGGCCTGAGGCCGAGATTTTATGTTTATGTTGTATATGGATCCTGGCTATAGGCCAGGTTGCATGATGTTACGAATACATCATGCCGAAATTTTTCTAGAATCAGAGGCTTATGGAGATGGGTTTAGCCTGTCTCCTGCCGGTAACATTGCTGCTAAGGCGGGATGTTACAGGAGGATATCTCATACATCCACAGTGGTATCTCAAGTCGAATGACCACTATACTACTCAACCCGGGAAGATTCTTATTGACGTTGGTGTACCATCCATTAAGAATCTTCGGTGAGTCGTTCAGTGTTTATCCACTATAAACACCTACACGTCTATATGAGTCTCTCCAGACTCATGGTTCATTGGGATAAATCTTCGAACCAAGTCTCGATATACGACATGTACTGGTCTCAACGGATTTGACTAACCGACGCGTGTTAGTGAATCTTGACCAGGAACTATATTTGATAATATACATTTAGCAGTGACACTTCCCAATGTCAATTACAAACTAGCTTTGTAACTGTGTACTGCATTATATATTATCGGGCATTTGTCTAATATATACATATCACTAAACAATATTTAGTTTCAATCTAATCGTAATCAGATCGAATACGTATATAGAAACAAAAGTTGCAACCATAAATAAGTAATATTATGGAAAATTGGGATGTTCGTATTCATGAATCAGACATAAATACGGTCTAGATTGGCGCTCTGAGCACCAACCCCAACAATTTTCATATAGAATAACATTTGAAAAATTATTGAACCAAAAAAAAAGGATATTATTATCTTAATTATATAGCTTAGGGAGGATAAATTATCATATCATAGTTTTACTTATATTTCCTAAGAATGTAAAAGAAGGATAATGTTGTTGGATTTGAACATATATTCAGTATATGATGGTTAATTATCAATATAAGATATTATAAAATATGAAAATTATTTTGGTTCGGTTATTGTCTTACGCTGACGCATCAAGGATCGATCTGTTCGGACAAGTCGCGATGGATCGAGGTCACATAGCCCTCAGTGGGGGCTAGGGTGCAACGCCCCCGAAAGAAACAAAAATTAAACAGTAAAGTTAATAATCGAAATAACTAAATTGGTGCCCTTTAGTGTCAAAACACATGACTAAAAATCATGTCTTTTGAGGCAATCAATTCTTCATAAATTATATAACATTTTCTCTTACAAGTTATCAAGTATAAATTCAATAAAATATTGTGTTACATCTTTAAAATTTTATTGTATCCTAAAGTGAATTTGTCTACAACTTACAACACATAATAGGACAAATATTATTTTAAGACAATATTATATACGCCTCAAAGCTATATTCTCCACTTAATATTCACAGCTTTACATATAATTTTTAGTTTTAAGATAATTTATCAAGTGAAAGATTACAAAACAACATGATTAAAGGTTGTGATAAACACCGAACTTATCTTGTTTTTGGAGAAAGTATCTATTTGTCTCCCAATATTTAAAGATTAACAGCATATGGTAGTGACATAAAAGTAGTATTAGCTGAAAAGTTTTCAAAAACCTTTTCCAATTATTTTCAAAATGAAACTTTTGTTTAGTTCTCTTTCATATATGATTTAAAGAATCCATTTTGTAGAGGTGCTTTAAAAAATATAAAGTCGATCAAAACGTTTTTTTTTTTTTTTTCCCTGAAGAAACACATACACTCTGCTTTTGCTGAAGATTTTGCTTGAGAGGTTTGAATGCAAATGGGAGTTACATTTTAAGACAATATAATAGCCATCAAAGTCTATCGGTTGGTTGGCCCATATTAGTAAGTATGACCCCTTCATCATGGATCCTTTAGGCCCAAAGTAGCAACTCTAATGGATCTTCATGTTTAAATCGTTAGGAATTCAGAAGCAATTGACTTGTTTTTTGTTTATTTTATTTTATTTATTTTTTGGAAACATACGCCCCCAAACCAATCGACATGGGCATAATGGAACATGTAAAATTCCCGACTTCCCTGTACTCTTATAAGAAATGCATCTCTTGGAGTTGAACTCAGGATCTAACAATCAAATTTTAAATTATTTACCATTAAACCACACCTTTTTGGGACTTGTTTTGAGTTTATTATGTATACAAAACAAGTTTTTCTCTGGGTTATTAGATAACAATGTAAAAATACTTTAATCTTCACTAAACACGGTATATTTATAAACTTTGGAGAAGTAAAAACAAAAATTGATTCTATTCCTTGGAGGTCCAAGCATAATCAAGTAAAGAGGTTATAATCCCACAATTGACAAAATGTGGAAAGTATTTTCTATTATTTAATCGAGTAGCTTATTTTAGCCAAGTTTGAGCTGCATGATCATCACCATTGCTCTTGTTAGTTCCATTTTTATTGGCAACGTCCGTAACAAAACAAGTTCAATTGAGTTATAATGAATCATGAAAATCTCGGAGTAATTGGACAAGCTCAGATGGAAATATCAGAGTGATGTTCAATCTTTTGGACATTTCAGAATATTTAGAGCTCCAATTGATATGAGATCAGTTTTATTGGAAATTAGACTCGCAGAAGATCGCGTACTTATAAAAACGCATGATTTGACTAAATGACGAGAAAGCTACAAGTGTTTTCAGTTGCACATCAAAACCAGTTCGCAATGTGCGTTCAAGTTGCGTTCGTTTGTGCGTTCGAACGCCCGGAGGTAGAAACTTTTCTTTTGAGTTGTGGACTTTGTGTGATATGAGATGTGATTTATTTGGTTGTGTCCCGCTAATAAAATAAGGTCTTAAGCTTTGAATTGTTGTGCACTTATTTTTCACGCAAGTATTTGCTATGTTTTGGTGTTTATATCATATGCATACGTGTAGTATTTAGCATGACCTAAAGTTATGCATATTATTTCATGATATAAATGGTTGAGTACTGACTGTGTATCATTGTACTTGCTTGAAGTGTTGCTTTGAGTCATTTTTTCCTTATTTTTTTTAACTCATTGTATGTTTATGTGTACATCATGCCATCGCATATTTTCATATTACATATTTCTGAGTTCTTACCTCATGTTTGTTGTTGTGCTAACTGAGTAAGGATTTTAGTGAGGAGGAGTATGTTAAGTTTGTCTGCATATTCTATTTCATGTGATGTTTAACATGTTATTTTTACCCATTGTCATTTCATGACAAAAATGGGGAGTAGAATATCTGTTTTTTTATATCTCCTTTTAAGGAGGCATATAATTAAGGGAGAGTAGGATATCTACTTGTACAAGCATGAGATTATCATTTTGTTTTTAACATGAATGAGAAAATCATTTTGTTTTTATATGCGCTCTATATTCCTTATGTTTTTCACGATATATTATTATTTGTGGATGTTTCAAGTGAGTAGATTAGTGGTTGTGGTGACATCAACTTCAAGACTATTTGGTTAGGTATTAGATCCTGTCATATTGTAATAAGTCATTATCTTGATGGTTGGTAGTTGACTATTTTATCTTTGGGTCTTCTACCATAATCTTTGTATTAGGTAGTATTTTTATTAGGAGTGGGCATCAGATCGGATCGGGTCAGGTC
Source organism: Zanthoxylum bungeanum (assembly GCA_019454045.1). Classification (NCBI taxonomy): domain Eukaryota; kingdom Viridiplantae; phylum Streptophyta; class Magnoliopsida; order Sapindales; family Rutaceae; genus Zanthoxylum; species Zanthoxylum bungeanum. The sequence goes on along the minus strand of SKCR01055088.1, from coordinate 11,640 downwards.
TGATTCAATTCAATCAAATCAGATCAAATCGGATCAGATCTGTCTCCTGGATCCGATCGAATCACGACGGTTCGATTCATTGGATTTCAGATCGGATCGGATTTTATCCAATCTAATCCGATTTTTTATCGCTTCGAAGTTCCAAAACGACGTCGTTTTGGAATTAAACCTAAAACTCAATTAGGCTCTTCAGTCTTCATTTTCAATTTTGCATTCTTCATACTTTCACAGCCTTTTCCTCATCCGCATCTCTCATATCCTCAATCAAAATCGGAGCAAACCTGCTATCTGAAACGTGCTTGCCGCGTCTCCTTAAATTGTTTGTCAACCTCGTTGATGCACTCATCGCTTTTTTGCTCTGACTCTTGCTCCGTTTGTATTCATCAGAGATCTCAAAATCGATTTCTTGTAACCTCTCAATCTCATCACACCTCTCCTAAAAACAAGCAAACAAGAACAATTAGTTAATTCACAAGGTCTAAAAGGTAATTTCAGATATGTAATATCGTGTATAAATAAATTTTACCTTACATTATTTCTAATTGCGAATATAATTTGATATTAGAACCCTAGATTGTATCTGTACATACAAAAATATGATAAGTAAATCTAATAAATTTTATCAGACTCACTCTCACTCTTACTCTTAGAGTCACACATACAGTTTCTCAAATTTGGGTTGCACGCTTTCAAGTTTTGTTATTGTAACTTTGATTGGTTATGGTCTTTGATGGTATTCTGTTTTGGATAAGGGCTTTTCCCGATTTTTCTTAGTGCACAAAAAGTATGTGGATGCTTAAAGTTTCTATGCTAGCAATATTGTTGAACTTATCAAAATTGTGTGAGTATTCCGCAACTCCCTTTGATTTATTTACACACAAATCACAACTTATAGATCTTGGCATGTTCTAGGAACACTTACAATGGTATCAGAGCCATCTAAGTTTCATTTGAATTTTAGGGTTTATGGACTTTATTTGGGATTTTTGTGTTTAGAACTTGATTTTCATAAATTGGTTATTGGGTTGTGTTTGAATGATGTTGAATTGGATTTGTGCATCTTCAATTTTGTGAAAAATTGATAGGATTAATTTTCCCCAAAAATTACACTTTGGCCGATAATATGAACCCTAGAAGCTCATGGGAATTTTTTGAAATTTGACATATTGGATGTGTTGTTGGCATGAAATGAATCTTAAATGTTGATTTAATTAGATTGAAATCAAATTGGATGTCAATTTTATTGCAAATGCCGTGAGCTAAGTAGAATGTTTTAGATTGATTTTGCTTTAATTTATGTTGGACATGAATTGAAAATGTTAGGCATGATGAATTAGATTAAATTGATGTTTTGGAAACAATAGATTAATTAATTAATTATGGAAATTACACTTGAATTGAGTTAATTTATAATTTGGAATAATGAATTAATTTAATTTATTGTATTTGGGCTTAATGGGCTTAGTTGGGCCAAGTTTGGTTTAGGATAATTTGTTGGATCCAATTGGGCCTAAAACCATTTCCATAAAGTCCAAATATGGCAATTGGGCCTTTAAATAATTTAATTGGGCTTAATGGGCCTAAATTGATTTTTTGGCAAATGGTGATTCCTAATTTGGCCTTGGCATCTTTGGTTTGACCCATAATTTCCAAAGCCCATGCCTAAAGAATTAATTAAAAGCCTATTGGACTTTAATTGTATAGTATTGGATACTAATTGGGCCTTTGAGACTCATGAAGATTGGATTTGGAATCCAAGTCTAAAAGACATTTTTTAAAAGTGTAATTATTTAATTTGGAATTAAATATGAATTAGTATTGAATATAATTTTAAATTTGATTTGAAATTGTAGTTCGATATAATTCAAGAATACATACTTTGAGTATTTATTCTTAAACGAGTTTGACTCGCGCAAATCAAATCGTAGTTTGAACATTGGATGGTCATTAATCAAAGATTAATTAATTGGATTAGATTGATTGATAACATGCTATATGTGAATACTTGGATGTATGTATGAATAATGGATATCAGATGGATATCAGAAGGGTGAGGGCAATTTTGGAAATTGTTGTAATAAATTTAGAATTTATTTAATTGGACCTGCGTGTCCAGCTTATTACCAATTTTCTCATTGTATTTCTCTTCTCACATATTCCCCTCAATGTAAATGAGGTTTCTTTAGAAGTGTTATGTAAATTGGTAGAAGCAAGAATAGTGCTAGCGGGAGAGAGGAAATAGAGAGATTTGTTCTAGGAACAAATTATTTTATATATCCATCCGTATATCATTATTAATTTTATCGCGCCTTATTATGCTTTTAGAATGCATGCTTAGGGGTGTATGATGAGGCCTAATCAAAGATAATAAATTGGTTGCCAATTTACGCGAAAAACCCTCAACAAATATTAAGCGATTTCCTTCCATTGAGTGATTCTCTCTCAAGATCCAAGATTAGCACTGGTTTGTTGGCCAAAGTCAAGATCTTTGTCCATCGCGGATGTGTTTGAATCATGAAGGTATTGTTCCATATCGCATGTCTTGTCCAAGTCAAGATCACTTCTTGTCCATCGACATCGATTACGAAGCTTTCCAAAGTCAATGGGTGACGCTTAACTAGAATCATTAAGCTTGTTGTGCCAAAGCCAAGGCTTAGTTGATTTAGAGGAAAAAGGTTAGGCAATATATTAGATATATTGGCACATATTGGATATATGTTTCGGACTTGGATGTCCACCTACTGGATCTAGGAATTGGATGGGATCCAATTGATCTTAGAGATCTACCTAGTTAAGTTTCATACAATTTGTTGGCCAAAGTCAAGATTGTGTGTTATTTAACGGGATCCTAACCAACTAGGAAACTAGGTTTCCGAGTACTCCACAGAGGGTTAGAGGCTCGCCGAAAAATAGTGGAAGGCAAGTATTAAATTTGAAATTTCATTTAGATACTTTCCAATATACGCTCATTTCATTTTTTCGTCATTATTTAAATATATATTAGTTGAACTAATATTTAATTTTTTTTTTAATTAAACAGTTGGACTGTACTCAAACCATTTCATTTATAGTAGATTATATAATTGGATTATAGTAATCAATATATTTGAATTTAATCAATCAAATAGTAGTTGATTAAATAGTTAGACTATAGTAATCATTATATTCGATTGTACCCGAAATCATTTATTGGATAGTTGGACTATAACAATAAAAAATAACTGAAAGATTAGCGCTTAAAACATAATCCTAGGTGAAAATGTCTTTAAGCGGCTTTAATTTTCAGATTAGGAATAAAACCTCAGGATAGTCCTGGGAACTGAGAAGTTATTCTATTTGATAGAGTGACATCTCGGGCCTAAGCCCGAAGTTGAGCAAATAGTGGAGCATGAGTTTTGGAAGACTCATGGTGATGATAACTTTAGTGCTCAATCCTTTATGTTTGATGCAATGACACTTTAATTTCGTCGTCAAAACTAAGGATTAGATCATAATACCATGATGTTGAAATTAAAGTATTCATAGATTTATTCTTAGATCTTAGAAGTATAAATTGCAAAAGAATCTTTTCGCTCGCGTATGTCAGAGAGTACATCTGTCAAGCACTAGGTGTCGCGGATGATTGCTGACATCGATCAGCTAGTTAGCTGGGCATTACCTACATTACCGAGACTACCAAAGATTTGATCTTATAGTCTATACCCGAAAGCTGGGGTAGGTTCATTATGAATCCAGAGTAAACTCTTGGAGAGTTGATGGCTATGCTCAAGGAGGCAGAGCCAGAGCTTCTAAAAGGGGCAAAGGCAAAATCATCACAGTCTTCTGGGGGAAGACAAAGGACATATCCCAATATGTCTGCCTAAATTGTGGCAAACGGGGTCACTGGAAGCGTGACTGCCGTATGGACAAGGCAGACATGAAGGAAGTGAAGAGGGGCAAGGCACCGGCTTCAAGTTTGTTTGTTATAAACATGTCCACTGCTGGTTTTAAAATTGGATTTTAGATACTGATTGTGGTACATAAATATATGTACTGATGTGCGGGATCTGCTGATAAGCAGGAGACTGGCTTCAGATGAGATCAACCTGCGAGTCAGAAACGGAACGAGAGTCGCTGTTTTAACTGTAGAAACCTAAGTTTAGGAACTACCCTTTGGGTATGTACCTAAATTAGGAAACTGTTAAAATGTACCTAGTTTGACTAGAAATATTATCTCTATATCTAAGTTTAACCCGTTGCGGGTATACCTTTATATTCTAGAACACTAAGTGTTTTATTTTATAAAGATGATATTGAGATAAACACATTAGATTTGAATAACAGTATTTATATTTTGAATATAAATGAATCTCAAACATATAACATGACAAACAAATAGCTCAAACTGAATTAATCAGATGAGACTTATTTATGGCATTGGTGTCTGGGACACAATAACAAGACTCGTATATCCACACTTTCGAAGAGTGGGTACTAGGACGAATTTGATTTTAATTAAATAATGTCTATGAATCTAGTTTATTGGGTAAAGTGCCTAAAACATCTTTTACATGGTAAAAGTGCAAGTGCCACTGATTTGTTAGCCCTCGTTCATAGTGATATAAGTGGGCCCATATCTAGCAAGGCTAGAGGTGGATATGAATACTTTGTAACCTATGCGGATGTGGCATCACGTTATGGTTATATGTATCTTAATGAGACACAAGTCAGAAACTTTTAAAGTTTCAACTCAAAGTAGACAGACAGACTGGGTAAAGTATTAAACCGTCACGGTTAGACCGTGGTGGAAAATACTTAAACAATAAGTTTCTCGAATATTTGAAAGAGTATAGTATTCTTTCATAATGGACTCCTCTCGGAACACCTCAATTTGACGGTGTGTCCGAAAAGAGAAACCGAACTTCATTGGACATGGTAAGGTTACTGATGAGTCGCTCTGAGCTACCATTTTCCTTCTAGGGATACGCATTAAACAGTGCAATACTTATTTTGAATAAGGTTCCATGAAAATCTTTTGGACAGACTTCATATTAGATATGAACAAGAAAGAAACCGGGTTTTCTCATTCCTGAACATTTGGGAATGCTGAGCATATATTTGGTGTTGGGTTTCTCTAAGGTCCCAAGGATCATTTTAAGCAAGAAACATCATGTGAATACAACAATGAAATATGGCAGAATCATACTTACATTGATCGGTTTGCGATGCGATGAACAAAAACTCCAAGCTTCCTCCAAGGTGGCTCACGGCAGTGGGCTTTTTGTCCTCCAAAGATTTCGGCCATCTCCAAGCTCCAAGCTCCAAGCTTTCGAATGGTGATTCCAAGCTCATGGGTGCGGTTCCCTATCACCTTCGCAAGACTCCTAAAGCGTGCTAGCACTCCGAAAATTTTACCGCAAAATTTCACTTTGTTCTCCTTCAAGTCTCGGCAGAAACCAGAAAAATAGAAGAAGAACTGCCCCTTGGGCGTGAGAGAGGAGAAGTGTGAGAGAGAGAGTGTGTTATCTTGGTTGTTGGAAAAAATGTGTATCTAATACACAAAATGAAATTCTAAAATTCATTTACCAAAATTCAAAGCATTAAAGCTTTGCCAACTACCACCATCAATCACAATGACAAGTTGTCATATCACTCAAAGTGACTAGACATCACATCAATTGATTGACTAGTGATTTGTCGCTTGATGGGACTTGTGGGCCGCACTTGAATTCAAAATTAGAGTGCGCCCGCAAACACTCTCGGGCTTGGGTTCGCTAATTCCAAATTAACAAATTTTCCGTTGCGACGTAATTAAATAATTATGCCTAGCAAAATCACTATTCACATCGCTAACGAATTAATTCTAAATTAACTCGTTCGCCCGAATTAAAATATAATTTTAATTCCGCGTCGAAATCCAATTTCGTATAATATATCGAATATATTATTTTATCGATTAATTCCAAATTAATCGTTCTCTCTCTTTAATAAATATTTTATCCCAGATAAAATATCTCCGTAATTAATCCCAGATTAATTTTCTCCCTCGTTTAATTAATCTCAGATTAATAAAGTGCGATTCATACGTCATCGGTGAATCTTCGGGAAGCGACCCATGAGATCCCCGGATATGTTGGCAGTAAATCAGGTCGTCGGACTATCCGAACACGTAAGTACCTAGTACTACGTTTTTACCGATTTACAAGACAAGGTTGGCTTCTAGCAAAGCGCCATGCCTACCCAATTCTCCAGAAATATCCTTACAGGAATATGTGATCTATATCAGGCGTAGTATACGTAGTATTGCGTGTTACGTTCCAGTATCGGATATCACGTGCAAGGTCTGGGGCTGGAAATGTGTCTGCCCCGTACAAAGCACATATCAGATCTCTAGTGACTAGTCTCTATAATCGGATAAACATGACCTAGTCATAATATCTCGATAGCTGCAGCATATAAGAGAACAAGTTTCGTATCCTACGTGATCATCATCTCCACTATGACTGGAGTGATACTTCCATCTCGACATCACACCCAATAAACTACGATTGTTAATATACCCAGAAGAGGCGTACACAGAACCGGTTAAAGCCCTAGACGACCAAAACCAAAGTATATTGATTGTCGCAAGTGTTAGCGGTGCAAGTCTCAGGTTAAGACCAAATACACCTATCCTGATTCGGACTTCCATAAACACATAGTCATACTACCAATGGAATTCCGAGGGGTCTATCAAGAGCGAAGCTGTTTCCGTACCATCGGTAAAACATAACCTCCTACTACACTTGCATGAGTATCCTATACCCAAATATATGAGAACAATAATGTTATGCCTCCACAAAATGCAAAAGTGTAATACTAGTATATTCCGCATTATCGATGTCCAATCTCGATAATACTACGACTAGGGATATTTAATGATTAAACCTTTATGGATTGATATTATCTCATATCTTATCAATCCGGAACTAATCATATGGACCTTCTATCATTTATACATCTTGGTAATCTAATTACAAATGATAGAAGAGCAATTTCCTTTGTCACATAGTTAATTTGTACAACAACACCATGATTTGTACAAATAGTGATGCTATGGGCCATAACTGTCCAACAATCTCCCACTTGGCCTATAGCCAATCACTCAAGTGTCCAACACCCGAACTATGTACGGTTCGCTCAAATTTCTGCTGAGGAAAGGCTTTCGTCAGCTGATTTGCATGATTATCATCTGTTGCGATTTATTCGATCATCACATCGCCACGATGTATGATCCGAACGAATCAGATGTATAATTGAAGTATATATCTGGATCGTTGATGAGACCATTAATTCTTTAGCCTGCGATGTAGCCTAGCTCAGCTGCTAATATAACTATTCTAATCCAATTAGATTATTATCAATCTAGAAGGCTTCTATTGCTGCCTCAGCTGCAGCAATAATCCACTTGTGTTTTTTATTCGGTAACAGTATCTTGCTTGGAAGATTTCCAGCTCAGTGTTCCGTTATTCAAATTGTATAGTACCGTTTTGTGACTTATAGTTGTTATTATCGGTTTGGAAACTTGCCAGCAGTGATCCCAATCACTTCAAGTTCTCATTCTCTATAGTATAAGAAAGCATCTTTAGTTCCTCTAAGATACTAAAGAATGTTCTTAACATGAATCCCATGACTATCACTTGGATTGGCCTGATTGTGAATCCATATGCTCAAAGCGTATGAGACATCAGGTCACGTACATTTTTCAATGTACAATTTCTCGGAGAGTATCAACAACTTTAAATCTATCCTAGTAGATCTTTATTCCTAGAATAAAGGTTGTTTCTCCCAAGAATTCTACGGAGAATTTTCTTGAAAGCCAAGCTTTCACCGATTATTTTATGGGATTTTCATTTCCAAGAAATGACATGTGATTATTATTTAAGACATTCATTGTCAGTGAGCTCCCACTAACCTCCTTATATACACAAGAATCATTTCATTTTTGAATTAAATCATACATCTTATGATTACATCAAAACGAAGTTCCAAGAACGCAATGCTTGCTTTAATCCATACATGGATCGAATAACCTGCAAACCTTGTTTGCTTGTTTTGGTACGACAAAACCGTCAGGATGTTGTAAACATCCTCCAAAAGGTTTCCGTTAAGGAAAACGGTTTTGGCATTCTGCTGCCATATTTCATAAATGAAACATGCAGCATTAGCAAGCATTATCCAAATGGATTTACTAATGGCAACAGGTAAAATGTTTCGTCGTAATCGACACAATGTTGATAACGATACCTTTTCGCTACAAGCCTAGCTTAGTACGTTGGTATGTTGCCATCCATGTATGTCTTCCTTGAAGACTTATATAGTACCAGTAGGCACAATGCCTTGCAGTACAACAACTAGTATCCAAACTAGGTTGGTATACATGGAATCCATTTCGGACTTCATGGCACTTTGCCATAATAAGGAGTCGATACCTTGTATCACTTCCTCATACGTAGTCTGTTCGTATTCCTCAATAAGATTGACATCTTTATGAGGTGAGATCAGAAACCCATACCTCCCAGGTTGTTTTCTCACTCTCTCTGACTTACGTCGTTCTTGTGTATTCGAAGATTATTGGTTATAGTTTCATCCTTGATGAACTATTTGTGTTCCATTAAGGACTCAGTGATTGGAACAATATTACTCCGATTTTTCATCGAGTTTTACTTTCCTCCCACTTACCACTGCATATAGGTATTCCTCTTAGGAAAACCGCATGGTGAGCAACAATTACATTGTTCTCTAGTGAGATGTATAAGTACTATACTTTGGTTTCCCTAGGATAACCCACAATTAGGCACTAATCCGTTTTGGGTTTTAGTTTGGTATCATCCAAACATATGCCTAGCATTCCCAAATCTTCAGGAATGAGAAAACCGATCTCTTCCTGTTCATATCTAATATAAAGTCTGTCAAACAGATTTTTATGGAACCTTATTCAAAATAAGTTTTGCACTGCTTATGCGTATCCGTTGAAGGAAATGGTAGCTCAGAGCGACTCATGATTAACCTTATCATGTCCAACAAAATTTGGTTCTCCGTTCGGACACACCGTCAAATTGACGTGTTTCGGGAGAAGTCCTCATTGAAAGAATACTATACTCTTTCAAGTATGTGAGAAACTTATTGCTTAAATATTTTCATCATGGTCTAACCGTGATGGTTTAATACTTTAGCTGATCTGTTCCATTATTTCGTATCGAAACTGTAAAAGTTTCCGATTTGTGTTTCACAAGAAACACATAACCATAACGCGATGCCACATCCGTAAAGGTCACGAAATATTCATATCCACCTCTAGCCTAGGTAGATATGGGCCCACCTACGTCACTATGAACAAGGGCTAACAGATCGGTGACACTGGCACTTTTACCAAGTAAATAGTGTTTTAGGCAATTTGCCCAATAAACTAGATTCGTAGACTTTATTTGATTGGAATCAAATTAGTCCTAGTACCCACTCTTCAAAAGTGTGGATATACGAGCCTTGTTTAATGTGTCCCAGACAACAATGCCACATATAAGTCTATTCTGATCAAATCAGTTCGAGCTATTTGTTTGTCATGTTATACGTTTGAGATTTATTTATATTCAAAATATAAATATTGTTATTCACATCTAATGTGTTTATCTCAATATCATCTTTATAAAATAAAACACTTTAGTGTTCTAGAATATAAAGGTTTACCCGCAACGGGTTAAACCCTGATATAGAGATAATGTATCTAGTCAAACTAGTTACATTCTAACAGTTTCCTAATTTAAGTACACACCCGAAGGGTAGTTCCTAAAATTAGGTATATACGGTTAAAACAGCGACTTTCGTCCCATTTCCAATTCGCAGTTTAATCTCAACTGAAGTGAGTATCCTGCTCTCAGCAGATTCTGCACATCAGTACATATTTATGTACCACCTCCAGTATCTAAAATCCAATTTTAATACTGGCAGTGAACATATTTTGTGACAAACATATTTGAAGTCAGAGCTTTGCCCGTTCTTCAATTCCTTCATGTCTGCCTTGTCCATACGGCAGTCACGCTTCCGTGATCCCCGTTTGCCACAATTTAGGCAGACATCTTGGGATATGTCCTTTATCTTTCCAGAAGATTATAATGATTTTGCATTTGCCCTTTTCGGTACCCTAGAAGCCTTTGGCCAAGCCTTTGGCCAAGCCTTGGCCTTCCGGAATGTAGAAATAAGATGAGCGCCTTGCGCTTCTTGCCTTATTGCAAACTTTGGCTTTGACTCCTTGAGTATAGCCATTAACTCTCCAAGAGTTTACTATTGCAATTAAGTACTTCTAAGATCTATGGATAGATCTATGAAGATCCTTCAATTTCATTATCATACTTTAAGGATCTAATCCTTAATTCTGACTAAGAAATTAAGGAGTCTATTTGGCAAGCATAATGGATTAAGCACTAAAGTTATCATATTGAATATTCCAAATATCATGCTCTATTATTTGCTTAACTCTGGGCTTAGGCCTAGATGTTATTTTATCAAATAAAGTAACTTCTTAGTTTCCAGGACTATCCTGAATTTCGTTATTCCCAATTTGAAAATTAAAGTCGTTTAAATACATTTTCACCCAGGATTATGTTTTAAACACTAATCTTTCAATTATCGTGATTTTAATAGTCCAACTATTTAATCAACGATTTTAGGCACTATTTGTTATAATGATTACTATAGTCCAACTATATAATCAAGTATAATTTAAATTAGTTACTTCAATTATATTGATTACTATAATCCAATTATAAAATCAACTATTAATTGAAATTAGTTAATTGAAATATATTGATTACTATAATCCAATTATATAATCAACTATAAATGAAATAATTTGAATACAATCCAACTGTTTATTAAAACAACATTAATTATTAGTCCAACTAATATATTAATTTATTTGACGAAATATTTGAAATGAGAGTGTATGGCAAGTAACTAAACGAATATTGCAAATTTAATACTTGCCTCCCACTATTTTTCGGCGAGCCTCTAACCCTCTGTGGAGTAATTGGGAAACCTTGTTTCCTAGTGGTCTAGGATCCCGTTAAATAACACACAATCTTGACTTTGGCCAACAAATTGTATGATAATTAACTAGGTAGATCTCTAAGATCAATTGGATCCCATCCAATTCCTAGATCCAGTAGGAAGACATCCAAGTCCGAAACATATATCTTATATATGCAAATATATCCAATATATTGCCTAACCTTTTTCCTCTGAATCAACTAAGCCTTGGCTTTGGCACAACAAACTTAGTGATCCCAGTTAAGCGGAACCCATTGACCATGGAAAGCTTCGTAATCAATGTCGATGGACAAGAAGTGATCTTGACTTTGGCCAACAAATCACAACTTGCACAAGATACCGATATGGAACAAAGCCTTCATGATTCAAACACATCCTCGACGGACAAAGGTCTTGACTTTGGCCAACAAACCAATGCCAGTCTTTGATCTTGAGTAAGAATCACTCAATGGAAGGAAAAACGCTTAATATGATGTTGAGGGTTTTTTGCATGCAATTGGCAACCAATTAATTATCTTTGTTAAGGTATCATCATCATACACCCTTAAACATGCATTCTAAACACATAATAAGGCG
>SKCR01055087.1:0-102274 GCA_019454045.1 Zanthoxylum bungeanum | reverse complement strand
TTTGCTCACATATCATGTATACATATACTTTATCATTCTTATACTTTTAATCTCAGGTTTGCTAGTATCTTACTTGCATATATATATTCTATTATATGGTTATACATATATTTATAAAATTTCTTTATTATCTAAATTCAAATAAAACACATGTCACAAGTATTCATCGCATGGATTACTTACCTGGCTTGGCGGACACTCATAATCCTGGTCCGATCTGTGAAAACAAATAACAAAACATGGTCAGAATCGCTATTTGCGGAACTTCCTACTCATCTATAATAAACTTCCGGACCTTTCCGGAATACACGAATCATCTCCGATGTTACGGTTCAAGCTTCATTACTCTAATATATCCTTATATACTATTCTAAACTAGCTAGATAGTTTAGATTCTCATTTTACGTGTTTGTGGAAAATCTTACGGAAACGTTTCCGCAAACTCTGCGGAAGGATCCTGAACCTTCCGCACTTATTCGGAATTACTCAATTACTCTCGCAATATCATATTTATGTCGTATCCATTGTTACGGTCATCAACGCTCAGTCGAATGAGAAACCCGATTTCACCGGAAACCCACTTTATCTACTGGATCGATCTAATCTAATTCGTTCTCACTCGGATTCTACGACAAGCACATATTCAACATACTAAAGCTTAAACAACTCAATTTGTATCATTACAATACTCTACGAAGCTACTGGAAACATCCGAATATTTAGCAGAAAATTTGAAATTAGCGACTTTTTACCGACAGCTCTTACCAAGATTTCGAGGCCATATACGGACTCCAAACGATCCCACGAACGCGCTGGAATCGACGGAATTCCGATCAGAGCTACTGTTCACATTGAGGTTACTGTTCATACGTGGCTTCCCTCCTCTTTTCACGTGATTTCGGACAAAAATCGGAGAAACCATCACCACCATCTCGTAGTACTCGTCGAGGGCTTCGATTTGGCAGGTGGCTCGGGTCGTGAATCGAACCGACGAGCCGGAACCGTGAAACCCATCTCACGTGGCTTCTCCTTCTCTTTCTCGCCGATCCGGCCGTCCAAAGAGGAATTGCTGGCCACCACGTGGCCGGCCTGGTGGAGACGAAGCAGGCGGTGCCGGCGCGCACCGCCGGGGGTGGCTGGCCGACCGTGCACCGACAACACCTTCTTTTCTCTCTTTTCTCCCTCTCTCTCTCGTTCCTTCTCTGTTTTTTTTAAAAGAAAAACAGTAACATAAGGTGTCACTCCTCCAAAAATTACCAAATTGCCCATACTTAGAAGGATATTTTCGAAAATCGGCAATTTTGAAGCCCTTTTGACGTGATATTTGAAAAGTGTTCAACACGAAAGTTGTTCGTCGCGGAAAAACGAGTCTGATGGTTCAAAAATCAACTCAATCGGAGTTCATTTACTACTTTTGTTACCGAAACGGCAAACTTTACGCGCATAATAAAAATTACGCAACAGATTTTTGAGAAGACACATCTTCTAACGCGACAAATCTTCATTTTATATTATTCTGATCCATATATCATCCCTTGAACTTTTATTCTCTATTATCATCCTATTCCGAGACTATAACTTCAGTCCGGGAACCTTCCAGAACTGTCCTGAAAATCTGGGATGTTACATATTTTGACACTAAATGGTTCTGTTGTTTTCTTATCGAAGAAAATTATCCTATAACTTATAGTGTGAGCGATATTTGATATCGATTTCGAAAGTTAGCTTTAAACAATAGATCTAATATTGTTCATAGCTTACTACGATCAATTTTGGACTTGATTAAGCTTTCATTATGAATCGTTCATAAAGTGTGCAAATGGTTTGCGCATCAAAAGCAAAGTGAGCTTATTAAAGGTTTGACCTTTATAATATGACAGTGAGAAATGTTATACTCAGCAATCTATTGTAAATTCTGAGGAAACTTATATCTAATCATACTAATTGAACAATTAAAGATCTGTTGGTTAATATTGATATTAAACTTTATATTTTAGTTAGGAGTGCAAAGTGGCGTTCCTGAATGGTTTCTTCGGATGAGAGATCTATTGTGATTTCTTTGTTTGAAGATGCCATTCTAGAATGGCCATGGAGTTTGTATTCTGCGAAGATCGTAGTTTGGTATATTAGCTTATAGAGCCCATTGTAGACTCAGATCAGCTTTCCGGAAATCTGTGTTCTCTAATTTTGATATCAGTCAGATTGTCTGATTTTATCAAAGTATAAAGAATACAAATGTGATAGTTGGGTTAGTGAGAGTGTACAAATTTCTTTATGGTGTTATATATCCTAAGGACATAATCATTATTAATGTAATAATGAAATGTTTATGAGGTAAAAGGTTTACCTAAGTCTTATTTTCTCTGTGATTGCAGTGGGAGTAGTCTTTGTTATATTCGATATAAAGTTTTACATATGATTTAAAACAAGAGACTTGTGAGATACTCACATTAGTCGTGCATTAGATATGATCAAATAAAGAACACAACAAGACTATCTGTGTGACAGTTAGTATAACTGTTTGACAGTTAGTGTGTCTCTTATATATAGTATTCATCTTTCGTAAAGGATGATTCCTTAGTCAAAAGAGAAATTGATTAGAATGTCTAACCAATCTTATGCATCATATGATGATGGCATAATGAATACTATATTATGTACGATTAAAGATATCAATTTAATCGTAATTATTACGAGCTATTTTGATATACTATAGACCATAGGATGTGTCTTGAAACATGTTCTTTGTTACATTTGATATATTAATAACGAGTTTCTTATTCATGGAGAATATAGTTTGCAACCATTAGGGTTAGATTAGTTTTGAGTCTAATTATGACATTCGATGGTCTACGTCATATAGAGTCAGAAAAGATGCAGTGGGAGTGTCACAGATGATTCTACTATGTTAGTGGAATTAGTTGTAACTTATGAAGTTGCAAAGATACCTTATAGATTAGAAGTTTTGATATTAGTGTTGTGCTTGCAGTTGTCTCATAGTATTTGGATTTGATCCCTAAACACATAGACAACTCAGTAGTTGTAGCACAATATTGATGTCACATCTGAGTCATATTGATGTATAACTTAGGTTATACAAAACATGAATGATGTTGGCTAAGGGAAACGATTGGGTTTGTTAGACAAACTCAATATGTTATAGCGGACCTACTTGTTATTGCCTACCTATTGAGTGCTAAGTGAACTCTTGAGGGCCATGAGTATGTGATACATATTGATATGTGTATATGATACCGTGGATTGGTGCATAGCATCACTATTTGTAAAAGACATTATGGTTTTTGTACAAATTAACTATGTGACAAAGGAAATTGCTATTTTATCATTTTATAATTAGATTATTTGAATATATAAATGATAAAAGTCCTTATAATTAGTTCCAGATTAATAAGATATGAAACAGTATCAATCCACGTAAGGTTTAATCATTAAATATCCCTAGTCGTAGTATTATCGAGACTGGACATCGATAATGCGGAATAGACTAGTATTGCACTTGTGCGCATTATGGAAGCGTAACGACATAGTTCTCATATATTTGGGTATTTGATACTCATGCAAGTGTAATAGGAGGATATGTTTGACGATGGTATAGAAACAGCTTTGCTCTGAATAGACCCCTTGAAATCCCATTGGTAGTATGACTATGTGTCTATGGGAATCCGAATCAGGGTAGGTTTATTTGGTCTTAACATGAGACTTGCATCGCTAATACTTGCGACAATCAGTACGCTTTGTGGTCATCTGGGGCTTTAACAGGTTCTGTGTACGCCTCTTCTGGGTTTATTGAGAATCGTAGTGTATTGGGTGTGATGTCAAGATGAAAGTGTCTCTTCAGTCAAATGGAGATGATAATAACGTAGGATACAGAACTGGTACTCTGATATGTTGCAACTATCGGGATAATATGACGAGGTCATGATTATCCGATTAAATAGACTAGTTGCTAGTGATCCGATATATGCTTCGTACGGGGCAGACACAATTCCAGCCCCAGACCTAGCATGTGATATCTGATACTGGATCGTAATACACAATACTTAGTATACTACGCCTGATAAAGATTATTTATTCGTTAAAATAATATTTCTGGAGAATTGGGTAGGCACGGTGCTTTGCTAGAAGCCAACCATGTCTTGTAAATCGGTAAGAATGTGGTACGGGGTACGCACGTGTTCGGATAGTCCGACGACCGGATTTACTGCCAACATATCCAGGAATCTCATGGGTCGCTTCCCAAGGATTCACCGATGACATTTGACTCGAACAGAATTAATCTGGGATTAGTTATGAGAGAGAGAAAATTAATCTAGGATTAATTGCGGCAAGAATTTATCTGGGATAAAATTCGAATAGAAGAGAGAGAACGATTAATTTGGAATTAATCGATTAAATAATATATTGGATATATTAATTGAAATTAGATTTCAATGCGGAATTAAAATTAGATTTTAATTCGGGCAAACAAATTAATTTAGAATTAATTCGTAAGCGACTTTAATAATAATTTTGCTAGGCATAATTATTTATTTAAATTATATTTAATTATATCGCAACGGAAAATTTGTTAATTCGGAATTAAACGAACCCGGGCCCGAACGAAGTTGCGTGTTGGATTGTTTGACTTAAATTCAGAATTTACAAGTGGTGGGACCCACTTGACTTACATCAACTAGTTTGACTAGTGATGGAAGTGGTTAAGGTTGAGTGAAAGAATTAGATTGCTTCTTCAACACACTAACCAATCTCAACACACTTTGTTTATTTTAATCATTTGGAATGACATATACCAAATTGGATTTTGGTAAATGGTAATAGATTTTAAAAATAAATCAAATACAAAAAAAAAATCACTCTCTCTTCATTTCCTTCAAAGCCGAGAGCTTCTCCCTCTCAAATAGAATTTTTATTGCAAAAATTCAAGTGAGCTAGCACTTCCAAGAGTGAATCAAGGTGATAGGGAAACCAATTCCTTGAGTTTGGAACACAAAGCAAGCTTGGAGCTTCAACAAATGATCAAAAGTTTTGAACTTCATACATCCATCAAATCTGATCAATGTAAGTCTTCCGCAACTTTTTTGAATATTCACTCACCGAATCATGATTAGAGATCATTGGCATGTTCTAGGAAAACTAACAATGGTATCAAGAGCCTTTTCTAAGCATGATTTAGTTTAGGGTTTATAAACTTTAATTTGGGATTTTTATGTTTTGAGCATGATTTCTTCAAATTGGTTGTTTGGTTGAGCTTTGATGATGATGAATTAGATTTATGCATCTTAGGAATTAAGAAAATGAATTGGATAAATTTTTCCCTAAATTTCCTAGCTTGGCCGAATCTACCCTAAAAGAGTATCATGGTGATTCTTTGATTTTAGACCATTGGATGTGTTTAAAACATGAGATAAATTGATTGTTGATTTAATTAGATTGAAATCAAATTGATTGTAATTTTATGCCTAATTACCGTGAGACTTAGCATGTGAAATTGATTGATTTTGCTTCAATTTGTGTTGGACATGAGTTGATTATTTAAAGTATGATTAATTAGTTTAATTAGTGTTTTGGAAATATTAATTTAACTAATTAATTATGGCTATTACACTTTAATTAAAATTAATGTGAAATTTGGAATTTTATATTAATTAAAATTAGTCTTTAATTTTGAATTGGGCTAATATTGTTGTATTTGGGCTTAATGGGCTTGGTTGGGCCAAGCTTGGTTTAGGACAATTGGATTGGATCCAAATTGGGCCTAAAACCATTCCATAAACTCCAAATATAATAATTGGGCCTTTAATAATTTAATTGGGCCTAATGGGCTTAAATTGATTTTGGCAAAAAGGGTGATTCCTTATTGGGCTTTGGTTGCCAAAGCCCATGCCTTAAGAATTAATTAAAAACCCATTGGACTTTAATTAAATTGACATTGGATGTTAATTGGGCCTTTGAGACCCATTTAGATTGGATTTAAAATCTAAGTCTAAAAGGCATTAAAATAAGTGTAATTATTTAATTTGGAATTAAATTAGAATTAGTATTGAATACAAATTAAATTGGATTTAAAATTATAGTTCGATATAATTCAAGAATACGCAATTTGAGTACTTATTCTTAAACGAGTTGGACACGAGCAAATCAAATCGTTGTTTGAACATTGGATGGTCATTAATTCAAAAATTAATTAATTGGATTAGATTGATTGAATAACATGCTTTGTGTGAATACATGGATGTATTGTATGAATAATGTATATCAGATGGATATTAGAAGGGTGAGGGCAATTTTGGAAATTATTATAATAAATTTAGAATTTATTAAATTGGACCTGCGTGTCCAGCCTATTATCTCTTAACTCTTTGTATTTCTCTTCTCACCAATTCCCCTCAATATTTACTGTATTATGTAATTGGGTAGAAGTTAGAATAGTGCTAGCGGGAGAGAGAGGAAATTGAGAGATTTGTTTTAGGAACAATTTGTTAAATATCCATATGTATATCATTATTATTTATTTCGCGCCTTATTATGCTTTTAGAATGCATGCTTAAGGGTGTATAATGAGACCTAATCAAATATAATAAATTGGTTGCCAATTTACGCAAAAAAAACCCTCAATCAAATATTAAGCGTTTTCCTTCCATTGAATGGTTCTCTCTCAAGATCCGAGATTGGCATTGTTTTGTTGGCCAAAGTCAAGATCAATGTCCATCGCGGATGTGTTTGAACCACGAAAGCTTTGTTATATATCGCATGTCTTGGGCAGTTGTGACTTGTTGGCCAAAGTCAAGGTCACTTCTTGTTCATCGATATGGATTACGAAGTTTTCCCACTGTCAATGGGTCTCGCTTAACTGGAATCATTAAGCATGTTGAGCCAAAGCCAAGGCTTAGTTGATTCAGAGGAAAAATGTTAGGAAATATATTGGATATATTTACATATATTGGACATATGTTTTGGACTTGGAGGTCCACCTACCGGATCTAGGAATTGGATGAGATCCAATTGATCTTAGAGATCTACCTTGTTAAGTATCATACAACTTGTTGGCCAAAGTCAAGGTTGTGTGTTATTTAACAGGATCCTAGCCCACTAGGAAACTAGGTTTCCCGAATACTCAACAGAGGGTTAGAGGCTCACCAAAAAATAGTGGGAGGCCAGTATTGAATTTGCAATTTCGTTTAAATACTTACCAAATACGCGCTTTCAAATTATTTTCGTCATTTTATGTATTTATTAGTTGGACTAATATATATTTTTTTTAACAGTTGGACTGTACCCGTAACCGTTAATTGAATAGTTAGACTATTGCAATTAAGATGGCCAGAAAGATCAATGTTAGGGACATTATCATGGGCGAAAATGTCTTTAACGGGGCGAACTTTCCTGACTGGGATATGAACCTCAGGATTGTCCTGGGGGCAGAGAAGATGCTCTATACGATAGAGAGACCTCTCGGGCCTAAGCCCGGAATTGAGCAGCCACTTGAGCTTGAGCTTTGGAAGACTCACAGTGATGACAACTCAACTGCTCAATCCATCATGCTTGCTGCAATGACCCCACAATTTTTTCGTCAAAATAAGGGATTGGATCCCCACGAAATGATGTTGAAATTGAGGGACCTTCACCGATCTAACCTTAGATCGCAGAAGTATGAATTTCAGAAGAAGCTCTTTCGCTTTCGATTTTCAGAGGGTACATCTGTCGAGCACCATATGTCGCAGATGATTGCTGACATCGAACAACTGGTTCAGCTAGGCATAACCTTTGAGGCTGAGGCTTTCATAGATTTGATCTTACAGTCTCTTCCTGATAGCTGGAGTGGGTTCATCATAAACTACAATATGATGAACCAAGAGAAGACTGTTGGAGAGTTGATGGAAATGCTAAAAGAGGCAGGAAAAGAGCTTTTAAAGAGCAAGAAGCGCGAGGCGCACTTCGCTTCGACATCTCAGAATGCCAGGGCTTGGTCGAAGGCTTCTGAAGGTGTGAAGAAGAAGAAGAAGAGAAAGGGCAAGGCCAAATCATCAAAGTCTTCTGGGAAGGCAAAAGATAAATCCCAAGATGCCTGCCTACAGTGTGGCAAGCGGGGTCACTGGAAGCGTGACTTCCGTGAGTACAATGCGCACATGAAGGAAGTGAAAGCATGCAAGACACCGGCTTCATGTATGTTTGTTATTGAAATAAACATGTATACTTCTAGTTTTAAAAATTGGATTTTTGATTCTGGTTATGGTACTCATATATGTACTGATGTGCAGGATCTGCAGATTAGTAGGAGACTGGCTTCAGGAGAGATCGACCTCCAAGTTGGAAATGGGACTAGAGTCACCGTTTTGGCTGTTGGGACCTACATTTTGGAACTGCCCTCGGGGCATTACTTAATTTATCAAACTGCTATTATGTACCTAGTTTGACTAGAAACATTATATATGTATCTCGTTTAACCCAATGTGGGTATACTTTTGTATTCAGAAACACCGGGTGTTTTGTTTATAAAAATGATTTTGAGATATGTAGTGCGGATGTTAATAATGGTCTTTATATTTGGAATATAAATCAATCTCAAATATATAACATGACAAACAAAAGGCTTAAATTAAGTAACAAAGATAAAACTTATATGTGGCATTGTCGTCTGGGACACATTAACAAGACTCGTATATCCACACTTTCGAAGAGTGGGTACTTGGACGGATTTGATCCAAATTCATATGACGTCTGCGAATCTTATTTATTAGGCAAAATGCCTAAAACACCTTTTAGCAGTAATGGTGCACGTGCCACCGAGCTGTTAGCCCTCGTTCATAGTGACGTATGTGGGCCCATTTCTAGCCAGGCTAGAGGTGAATATGAATACTTCGTAACCTTTACGGATGATGCATCGCGTTATGGGTATGTGTATCTTATGAGACACAAGTCATAAACTTTTGAGAAATTCAAAGAGTTTCGACACGAAGTAGAAAAACAGACAGGAAAAAGTATTAAAACATTATGGTCGGACCGTGGTGGAGAATACTTAAGTAATGAGTTTCTTGATTACTTGAAAGAGTATGGTATTATTTCACAGTGAACTCCTCCCGGAACACCTCAATTAAACGGTGTGTCCGAATGGAGAAACCGAACTTTGTTGGACATGGTAAGGTCAATGATGAGTCGCACAGAGCTACCAATTTCCTTATGGGGATATGCATTGAACAGTGCAATACTTATTTTGAATAAGGTTCCGTCAAAGTCTGTTCAATAGACTCTATATGAAATATGGACAGGAAAGAAATCGGGTTTCTCATTCCTGAAGATTTTGGGATACTGGGTATACGTTAAATGTTTGGATGGTACCAAACTAGATCCCAAATCGGATAAGTGCCTATTAGTAGGTTAACCTAGGGAAACCAAATGATATTACTTCTACAACCCACAAGAGAACAAGGTATTTGTTGCTCTACATGCGGTTTTCCTCGAAAATGAATTCCTAAATACAGTGGTAAGTGGGAGCAAAGTAGAATTCGATGAAAATCGGAGTGATACTGTTCCTGGCGCCGATTCCTTAACGGAACACGAACAGTTCATCAAGGATGAGACTGTACTACAATCTTCTAATACACAAGAACCGCGTAGGTCGGAGAGAGTCAGAAAACAACTTGAAAGGTATGGATTTCTGATCTCACCTCACGTAGATATTAATCTTTTTGAAGATAATGAGCCGGCTACGTATGAGGAGGCGATACAAGGTATCGAATCCACTTTATGGCAAGATGCCATGAAGTCCGAAATGGATTCCATGTATACCAACCAAGTTTGGACACTAGTTGATGCACCAGAAGGTGTAAAGCCTATTGGTTGTAAATGGGTCTTCAAGAAGAAGACAGACATGGATGGCAACATACAAACGTAGAAAGCTAGGCTTGTAGCGAAAGGGTATCGTCAACGACATGGTGTCGACTACGACAAAACTTTTTCATCTGTTGCCATGATTAAATCCATTCGGATAATGCTTGCTATTGCTGCATATTTCGATTATGAAATATGGTTGATGGACGTCAAAACCACTTTCCTTAACAGAAACCTTTTGGAGGATGTTTATATGCAACTCCTGACGGTTTTGTCATACCAAAACATACAAACACGGTTTGCAAGTTAAATCGATCCCTTTATGGATTGAAACAAGCATCGCATTCTTGGAACCGACGTTTTGATGAAATCATACAAGAATATGATTTCGTTCAAAACGAAGATGATCCTTGTGTATATAAGAAGGTTAGTGGGAGCGCACTAACATTCATTGTCCTTTACATTGATGATGTATTGCTTCTTGGCAATGAAATTCCCATGCTACAATCGGTGAAAGCTTGGCTTTCATTAAAATTCTCCATGAAAGATCTGGGAGAAGTAGCTTTTATTCAGGGAATAAGGATCTACCAGGATAGATCTAGAAAGATGCTTGGACTCTCCCAGAGCTCGTATATTGACAAAGTGTTGAAGATATTAAACATGGATCAGTCTAAGAGGGGACTGTTGCCAGTGTCACATGTTGTCTCTCTATCTAAAGACATGTGTCCTAAAACTCAAGATGAGAGAGACAACATGAGTCAGATCTCGTTCGCTTCAGTAGTCGGATCGATCATGTATGCCATGATATGTATGAGACCTGATGTCTCGTATGTTTTGAGCATGTGTAGTCGCTATTAGACCGATCCAAGTGATGGTCACTGGATTGCGGTTAAGAACATCCTTAAGTATCTTAGACGAACTAAGGATGTTTTCTTAGTCTATGGAGATGGAGAACTTGAGGTAACTGGGTTTACCGATGCAAGTTTCCAAACCGATAAAGACGACTGTAAGTCACAATCTAGGTAATTATTTTGTTTGAACAATGGAGCAGTGAGCTGGAAATATTCCAAGTAAGAGACTGTTGCCGATTCAACAACGGAAGCGGAATATATCGCTGCAGCTGAGTCAGTAAAAGAGGCAGTTTGGATCCATAAATTGTTAATTGGATTAGGAGTAGTTCTGTTAGCAGCTGAGCCTGTTCCTTTATATTGTGACAATAATGGGGCTATAGCGCAGGCTAAGGAACCACGGTCTCATCAATGATCCAAGTATATTATTCGACTCCATTTGATTAGTGAGATCATACATCGTGGCGATGTGAAGATCGAGAAAGTCACATCAGTTGATAACATTGCAGATCCGTTGACGTAGGCTATTTCTCAGTAAAAGTTTGAGCGACATGTACATAGTTCAGTTGTTAGATACTAGAGTGATTGGATATAGGCCAAGTGGGAGATTGTTGGACAATTATGACCCATAACATCACTATTTGTAAAAGACATTGTGGTTTTTGTACAAATTAACTATGTGACAAAGTAAATTGCTATTTTATCATTTTGTAATTAGATTACTTGAATATATAAATGATAAAAGTCCTTATGATTAGTTTCAGATTAATAAGATATGAGACAATATCAATCCACGTAAGGTTTAATCATTAAATATCCCTAGTCGTAGTATTATCGAGACTGGACATCGATAATGCGGAATAAACTAATATTGCACTTGTGTGCGTTATGGAAGCGTAACGACATAGTTCTCATATATTGGGTATTGGATACTCATGCAAGTATAATAAGAGGATCTGTTTGACGATGGTACGGAAACAGCTTTGCTCTGGATAGACCCCTCGAAATCCCATTGGTAGTATGACTATGTGTCTATGGAAATCCGAATCAGGGTATGAGTATTGGTCTTAACCTGATACTTGCAACGCTAATACTTGCGACAATCAGTACGTTTTGGTTTTGGTCGTCTGGGGCTTTAACAGGTTCTGTGTACGACTCTTCTGGGTTTATTGAGAATCGTAGTGTATTGGGTGTGATGTCAAGATGGAAGTGTCACTTCAGTCATATGAAGATGATGATCACGTAGGATACAGAACTGGTACTCTAATACGTTACAACTATCGGGATAATATGACAAGGTCATGATTATCCGATTAAAGAGACTAGTTGCTAGTGATTCGATATATGCTTCGTATGGGGCAGACATAATTCCAGCCCCAGGCCTAGTATGTGACATCCGATACTGGATCGTAATATGCAATACTTAGTATACTACGCTTGATAAAGATAATGTATTCCTTAAAAGAATATTTCTGGAGAATTGGGTAGGCACAATGTTTTGCTAGAAGCCAACCATGTCTTGTAAATAGGTAAGAATGTGGTACGGGGTACGCACGTGTTCGGATAGTCCGACGACCGATTTACTGCCAACATATCCAGGAATCTCATGGGTCGCTTCCAAAAGATTCACCGATGACATTTGACTCGAACAGAACTAATCTGGGATTAATTATGAGAGAGAGAAAATTAATCTAGGATTAAATGCGGCAAGAATTTATCTGGGATAAAATTCGGATAGAAGAGAGAGAACGATTAATTTGGAATTAATCGATTAAATAATATATTGGATATATTAATTGAAATTAGATTTCAATGCGGAATTAAAATTAGATTTTAATTCGGACAAACGAATTAATTTAGAATTAATTCGTAAGCGACTTTAATAATAATTTTGCTAGACATAATTATTTAATTAAATTATATTTATTATATCGCAACGGAAAATTCGTTAATTCGGAATTAAATGAACCCGGGCCCGAACGAAGTTGCGTGTTGGATTGTTCGACTTAAATTCAGAATTTACAAGTGGTGGGACCCACTTGACTTACATCAACTAGTTTGACTAGTGATAGAAGTGGTTAAGGTTGAGTGAAAGAGTTAGATTGCTTCTTCAACACACTAACCAATCTCAACACACTTTGTTTATTTTAATCATTTGGAATGACATATACCAAATTGGATTTTGGTAAATGGTAATAGATTTTAAAAATAAATCAAATAAAAAAAATCACTTTCTCTTCATTTCCTTCAAAGCCGAGAGCTTCTCCCTCTCAAATAATTTTTTTTTTTTTGTAAAAATTCAAGTGAGCTAGCACTTCCAAGAGTGAATCAAGGTGATAGGGAAACCAATTCCTTGAGTTTGGAACACAAAGCAAGCTTGGAGCTTCAACAAAGGATCAAAAGTTTTTAACTTCATACATCCATCAAATCCGATCAATGTAAGTCTTCTGCAACTTCTTTGAATATTCACACACCGAATCATGATTAGAGATCCTTGGCATGTTCTAGGAACACTAACAATTGGCACAAGAGCAAGTGGGATAAATTATTTGGGTTGGTTCTTGGATTGCCAATTCGGATCGTATTTATGTCTGATTCATGAATACGAACAATTCCTTTTTCAATAATATTACTTACTTAATGGTTGCACCTATTGTTTTTATATACTTATTTGATCTAATTATGATTAGATTGAAACTAAATCTGATTTAGTGATATATATATATTAGACAAAGACCCCAGGATTTACAACGTAGTGCGCAGTTACAACGTAGTTTGTAATTGACATTGGGAAGCGTCACTATAAGTTGTATATTCTCAAATAAAATTTCTGGTCAAGATTTACTGACACGGGTCGGTTAGTAAAATCTGTTGAGACCAATACATGTCGTATATCGAGACTTGGTCCGATGGTTTATCCCAATGAACCATGAGTCTTGGGAGACTCGTATAGACGTGTAGGTGTTTATTTGATAAACACTGAATGACTCAGCAAAGATTTCCTAATAGATGGTACACCAACGTCAATAGGAATCTTCTTGAGTCGAGTAGCATAGTGGTCCTTCGACTTGAGATACCACTGTGGATATATGAGACATCCTTCATACTTTTATGGCAGTCACGTCACTGATCTATTTAGATCAGACATCCGCATGTTCGTTGGGTGTGGACTGATGCTCATGATATCCTATGAGTATCAGATAGAATTCGTCAGTCCTGTGTACAGGGCATAGGTATCTTGAACGTGTTTGTGATAGTAAATCCATGGTCGTGGTATACTTCGGAAGCGAATTCTGGATGTTATTTAGAGATCGTAAATTTGAAAGTCGACTATATTATACCTTAGGGATTTGACATTCCTATCTATATCCTTGGTATAATAATGATAGCCTGTGACGGAGGGATTATATGTATGCAATGACCTCGACTTGCATAGTTTAGCGAGATTATTCGTGGTCATCATAATTTACGAGTGGGTGAATTATGGACACGAAATTTGATTTCGTAATGGATAAACCTAAACTTAGAGAGTCCCACAATATGAAGTGTACTCGTTGAGCACTTGGGAAACGTGTTATGAATAGTACAGATTATTCATAATATTTTATTGGATTAAATGAGTTAATTCGAATCGTTTAATCGGTTAAACGAAAATACATGCATTAGGGGATTTTGGCCAATTAATAATTAATATGTATTTATATTTGATACAAAATTTTATTTGATAAATATTAATTAATTGTCAAATGAGATTTTGACACATGTCATAAATATATGTATTTTGTTATTTAATGTAAATAAAAATACATATATAGATATTTACATTAATTAATTATTTAGTTGTTTAATTATTAAATAATTAAATAGTTAGAAATTAAATATCATATCCATAAGTCATAATTAGTATGATAAGTGGTGAGATATTATTGGTAACAAGTGGCATGATTTTTGAAGCTTGAAGAATTCAAATTGAATATGAATTCTTTAATTATGATTAAATGAAATCTAAATGACTAGTTTACCCCCAATTTCGTCCTAGCCCTCTTATATATAGTGAAAAATTTTGTTTTCTCTTTTATTAGAAGCCTTGGTCGAAATTAATCTCCATAGAAAGCTCCCAAAATATTTCCTTGAAGAAACTTGAAAGAAAGTGATGAAATCAAGAATAAAGCTTAAAGAAGTTAGGAGATTTTGAGGTAATCTTCAATATTCTTAAGTTTCGAAAGTTTGTTTCTTGTTCTTGAGCATCTATAATAGTTCTAGGGTTTCTTTCTTTCTTGGATTTTGGAGCTTTTTGATTTGGAGGATGGATTTGGAGGCTAGATGCATGTGTGAAGTAAGATTGAGTAATATTAGTGTAATATTAGTTCAATTTTATCAGTTGATGACTTGTTCCATTTTAAAGTGTTATGACCACACTTGTAACTCCTAGAATTATTCTTGAGTTCTTCATTTGTGGTGACTTTGGTTGGTGTAAATATTAATATGACTAATGTTGAGAAAATTGGATTTAAAGCATGAAAAATGATAATTTTGGTTAGCAAATCAGATCTGGAATTTCTGTGATTTTGGCGATAAAAATTATATTGTATAAATGTATTGGATGTGTTTTGGGCATTGGAACAATTCCCGGAAATTATTTCGGAGTTGAAATACACGAAAACGGTGAAAAACGGCGTTACCGGGTGAGTTTTGGGCTTA
Organism: Zanthoxylum bungeanum; assembly: GCA_019454045.1. Lineage (NCBI taxonomy): Eukaryota > Viridiplantae > Streptophyta > Magnoliopsida > Sapindales > Rutaceae > Zanthoxylum > Zanthoxylum bungeanum. Next base: position 86,876 of record SKCR01055087.1, on the reverse strand, counting down.
CCGGGTGTCCAATATCCAAACAGTGAATTGGTCACTGTTCGGGCAGCCTATGAACTACCCAATTACTATTGGGCTGACTTGGGCAGCCCCATGTGTATTGGATGGTCGGTTTGAACAAAAACGTGTTTTATACCACTTTGCGGAAAAATATTTTTCGTAAAAGTTTCGTAGTATTTCTTAATTATTTATGTCGCTATTTGATATCGAATAAATATGTTTAGGTGAAATATGAATGAATTATTCATATTGGATATTGAATAATTTATTCGGTAAGCTTTAAAAATTTTAAAGTTACGATTTCGCCCGAACAGCGCTTCCGTCTGCGCATTTGAGAAAATCCCAATAAGAAGTTGTTACCGATGTGGACAAATTGGTCATTTGAAGAGGGATTGTCCAGTACCAGCAGGCCAGTTGCCACCTCATAAGGCTACCTCATTTGTACCCCAACCACAATCCAATAGGAGTATGGGAGGAGGAGAGCGGAGATCAGTAGGTAGGGTTCAGACAGTATGAGGAAACGAACAGACAGTGGGCGACCGATGACATGCTTCCACCAGCAGAGCTCAGGGTAGGGTGTATACTCTCACACCTCAGGATGCACAGGCATCCAATGAAGTTGTCACAGGTATATTATTAGTCGGTTCTGTACATGCTAGAGTGTTGTTTGATTCGGGCACCAAGCATTCTTTTATGTCACCATGTTTTGTAACTTATCTGGGTAGAGATACCGAGTCCTTAGATTTACCCATCATCCATAACTACACCAGTAGGAGATCCTAAAGCTACATGAGGTGTCAAGTCGTGTCCAGTTGATATTGATGGGCACACTTATTATGCTAACTTAGTAGTATTAACTATAATGGGATTTTATGTCATCTTAGGGATGGATTGGTTAACTACGCCCCACGCAGTATTAGATTGCCAGAAGAAGACTGTTACTTTGCACATTCCTGACCAATCATTTAAAGTTTATCAGGGGGATAAGAGTGTAGTGCCTCATAACTTGATATCACCAATGCAAGCGTATAAGATTCTTCGAAGGAAAAATATGGGTTACTTGGCGTATGTGACAGATAATAAGGTGGAAGAAAAGAACAATGAGCAAGTCCCAGTGGTAAGGGAGTATCCTGATGTTTTTTTAGATGAGTTACCAGTCCTATCGCATGATAGAGATATTGAGTTATGTATAGATATAGTTCCAGGCACGCAACCCATATCGATTCCTCCATATAAGATGGCCCCTACAGAACTCAAGGAATTGAAGGCACAATTGCAAGACTTGATTGATAAGGGTTTCATTCGCCCTAGTTTATCTCCATAGGGCACTCTAGTGTTATTCATAAAGAAGAATGATAGAACACTTCGACTGTCTATAGATTACCAGCAACTGAATAAGGTGGTGATCAAGAATAAATATCACTACCAAGGATTGAGGACTTTTTTGACCAACTACAGGAGGCACTGTGTTTCTCAAAGATAGATCTTCGGTCAGGATATCATCAATTGAAGATTAGGAAGACCGATGTGTTGAAGACAGCCTTTCGAACTAGATATGTACATTACGAGTTCTTGGTAATGTCATTTGGCCTGACCAACTCCCTCGCGGCTTTTATGGATTTGATGAATAGGGTATTCAGACCCATTCTAGATCGATTTGTGATAGTCTTTATTGATGATATTATGGTGTATTCGCGTAGTGAATAGGAGAACGTAGAGCATTTACACCAGGTATTACAAACGTTAAGAGAACACAAGCTGTTTGCCAAGTTTTCTAAGTGTGAGTTTTGTGTTGGACAATTATGACCCATAGCGTCACTATTTGTACAAATCATGGTGTTGTTGTACAAATTAACTATGTGATAAAGGAGAGATTGCACTAATATCATTTGTGATTAGATCACTTAGATATATAAATGATAGGAGGTCCCTGTGATTTGTTCCTGGATTGAGAATAATATGAGACAGTATCAATCCACGAAGGATAAATCATTAAACATCCCTAGTCAAAGCATTATCGAGATTGGACATCGATGATTGCGTAAAAGACTAGTATTACACTTGTGCGCGTTGTGAGGGCACAACGACATAATTCTCATATATTTGGGTATAGGATGCTCATGCAAGTGTAATAAGAGGTTGTGTTTCACCGATGGTACGGGAAATAGCTTCGCTCTGGATAGACCCCCTCGGAATTCCATTGGTAGTATGACTATGTGTCTATGGAAATCCGAAATCAGGGTAGGTGTATTTGGTCTTAACCTGAGACTTGCACCGCTAATACTTGCGACAATCAATATACTTTGGTTGAGGTCGTCCAGGACTTTAACAGGTTCTGTGTACGCCAATGTTGGGTATATTGAGAATCGTAGTGTGTTGGGTGTGATGTCAAGACGGAAGTGTCACTCCAGTCATATGGAGTTAATGATCGCGCAGAGATACAGAACTGGTTCTCTATATAAGGTTGCAACCGTCGGGATAATATGACTTGGTAATGATTATCCGATATTAAAGAGACTAGTTGCTAGTAATCTGATATATGCATCGTACGGGGCAGAGACTGTACCAGCCCCAGGCCTCGTATGTGATCATCCGATACTGGACAGAATTACGCAATACTACGTATACTACGCCAGATATAGATCCTTTATTCCTGTAAGGATATTTCCGGAGAATTGGGTAGGCATGGTGCTTTGCTAGAAGCCAACCTTGTCTTGTAATTCGGTATAAACGTAGTACTTGGTACTTACGTGTTCAGATAGTCCGAAGACTGAATTTACTGCCAACATATCCGGGGATCTCATGGGTCGCTTCCCAAAGATTCACCGATGACGTATGACTCGCACTTTTAATTAATCTGGGATTAATAAGATGAGAGAGAAAATTAATCTGGGATTAATTGCGGAGATATTTTATCTGGGATAAAATATCATTTAAAGAGATATAACAATTAATTTGGAATTAATCGGTTAAATTAATATATTCGATATATTAAATGAAATTAGATTTTGACGCGGAATTGAAATTAGATTTTAATTCGGGCGAACAAATTAATTTAGAATTAATTCGTTAGCGATATGAATAGTGACTTCGCCAGGCGTAATCATTTAATTACGACGCAACGAAAAATTCGTTAATTTGGAATTATCGAACCCGAGCCTAAGATTATTTGCGAGCGCATTCGCATTTCGAATTCGAGTGCGGCACGCAAGTCAAATCAAGCGTCAAATCGCTAGTCACATCTAGCGTCACATCAAGCGTCAAATCATGTCACTTTGAGTGATGTGACACTTGATTGATTGATGTGATTGATTGAGTTGATTGGTTAGTGAATGAGTGTGGAACACTCAAGGTTGGTGGTAAGTTTTTTGAAAACTTAACAAGACATTTACTATATTTTAATATATGGTATATATGTCATTGATTTTTTGAAAATCAATACAACTCCTCTTCTCTCTCCATTTTCTCTCATCTACACGCCCATGGTGGGCATTCTTCACTGGTTTTTCCACTGAAAATTCGTGAGCAGTGAAGGGGAAGCATTGCGATTTTGTAGCAAAATCAAGAGTGCTAACACACTCCGGGATCATGCGAAGGTGATAGGGAAGTCCACCCATGAGCCATGAATCAAATGACGAAGCTTGGAGCTTGTTTTCTTGTTGATGAAGGCCGAAACCAGTGAGCAAAATGCAGCCCACTGTCGCACAAACCAGAAGGCATAATCTGAAAATTTTGTTCGTCAAAGCGTCGCTCAACCGATCGATGTGAGTATTCCGCAACTCCCTCGAATGTATTCACACATGTTCATGCTTGATTTGTGATCCTTGGGACCCTTAGAATCTCCAACATTTTGGTTGTCCAATGTTGTATTTTTGGGCCACGTTATGTCAAAAGAAGGGATTGGTGTAGACTCCCAGAAGATTGAAGCCATTCAGAATTGGCACCAGCCTACCAGTGTAACAGAGATTCATAGCTTCTTGGGCTTTTGTGATATTATAGGAGATTCGTAGAGAATTTCTCTAGAATAGTTGCCCCATTAACACGGCTGACTAAGAAAAATATGAAGTTTGAGTGGCCGGATGCCTGTGAAGAGAGTTTCCATAAGCTTAAACAATTGTTGACTATCGCTCCTGTTTTAGCACTACCAGTAGAATCAATAGGATTTATGGTGTACTATGATTGGGATTGGGATATATGCTGATGCAAATAGGAAAAGTTATTGCCTATGCTCCAGACAGCTAAGGCCATATGAACATAATTATCCCACTTATGATTTAGAAATGGAAGCCATAATTTTTGCCTTAAAGATATGGCGGCATTACTTGTATGGCGAGAAATTTGAAATTTTCACCGACCAGAAAAAGTCTCAAGTATATACAGAGTCAAAAGGATCTTAATTTGAGACAAAGACGGTGGATTGAGTTACTAAAGGATTTTTATTGTTCCATTCAGTACCACCATGGCAAAGCTAATGTGGTAGCAGACGCCTTAAGCAGGAAATCTATGGGGAGTTTAGCCCATCTGCCGATTGAAAAATGGCATCCAGCTACACAAATACAGAGATGCATTCTTGATAGAGTGAGCTTTCAAGTAACAACTCAGGGAGCGTTACTGGTACAGATACAAGTTTGATCCACCCTTATAGATGAGATCAGAGTTTCCCAAGAAGCACCCTCAAATTTAGCATTAGAAGCAGATTAGAGCAAGACACGGATGATGAGTATCATATATACAATGAAAATATCATTAGGAAGCAAAACAGAATTATTGTGCCCCCTATTCAAGAGTTGAGACATTTATTGTTAGAGAAAGCTCACGCCTCATCATACACCATGTATCCAGGAATCACTAAAATGTACCATGATCTCAAGGATCTCTAGTGGTGGGACGGTATGAAGAGAGATGTAGCAGAGTTCATCGTAAAATGCCTTACTTGCCAACAAGTTAATATAGAGCATCAATGACTGACATGGAAACTTTGAAACTTAGATGTTCCAGAATGGAAATGGGAGAAGATTACTATGGATTTCGTGGTTGAGCTTCCACATACATTCAAAAGGGTATGATTCTATATAGGTGATTGTGGACATGTTGACTAAGTCCGCTCATTTCCTTCCAGTAAAGACTAATTATTCAACAACTCAGTATGTCAGACTGTATCTGGAACAAATAATATCGTTGCATGGAATACCTATCTCAATAATCTCTGATCGAGGTTCCCAATTCACATATAAATTTTGGCAGTCATTTCAGGAAGCTTTGGGCTCCCAGCTACACTTTAGTATATCTTTCCACCCTCAAATAGATTGTCAGTCAGAACGGACCATACAGACTCTGGAAGACATGTTACGAGCTTGTGTAATTGATTTTGAAGGTAGTTGGGACCAACATTTGCCACTTATAAAGTTTGCATATAACAACAGTTATCAGGCAAGCATCCATATGGCTCCTTTCGAGGCTTTGTATGGTAGGAAGTGTAGATCCATAGTAGGATAGTTTGAAATTGGGGAATAAAATTTGCTTGGACCTGATCTGGTACAAGATGCAACAAAGAAAGGGTGAAAACGGCTCAGAGTCGTTAGAAAAATTATGCAGATCGTCGGAGAAACTATTTGGAATTTCAGATAGGAGACTTTGTGTTCTTGAAAGTATCCCATTTTAAGGAGTTATGAGATTTGGCAAAAGGGGTAAGCTTAGCCCTAGGTATTTCGGGCCGTTTCAGATACTTCATAAGGTTGGAGGGAGAGCATATGAACTAGCGCTCCACCAGGCATGGATAAGATACATCATGTTTTTCATGTTTCTATGATATGTAAGTACTTGCATGATTGATCTCATTTGTTAGAAACCAAAACAGTATATGTTCGCCAAGATCTATCATATCTAGAGCAGTCAGTAGCAATAATGGACAAAGAGACGGGGAAGTTACGATCTAGATGGATTCCCTCAATTAAGGTGGTTTGGCAGTACCACAAGAGAGAAGAATCCACATGGGAGCCAGAAGAAGCCATGAGAGAACAATATCCTCAATTATTCATAGAAGAAGGTACGCTCCATACTTTTAGGTATTTGATTCGAGGACGAATCATTTTAAGGGGGGAGAATTGTAATGACTCAAAATTTCATAGCCCAATTAAAGTTGTAACTTAGTGACTTAGATAAAAAAAAATTCTTCTAGCATTAGCAAAAATTTTGGAGACAACTTAGAGACCAATGAGCCATTTTCGATAATGGGCCTACCAGGTCTAGCATTAGCCTATTAGGCCTAAATCAAAATAAAGGCTCAATTCTAGTAATAATGCTAGCTATATTTTAACCAATCAAATTAAGACCAACAAGACTTAGTTTGACATTTATTAGAGACTAAAAAATAAAAAGAAAAAAAAAATCAAGCCTCACGTCCCCCCCCAGCCGAATTATCCATAGCCAAAAATCTTGTATTTTCTTCATCTCTCTAACCAAATTTCAAGATGACTCAAGTGCATATCAACCCCATACATGCTTAGAAGGGAAAAAGAAGTCTTGGACATTTATTTTGTGGAAGATTATTATTAAACTTGACCCAAATTTTGAAATATTGATTTTTGATTTTTGATGATCTATGGATATTGTTGGCTTGTGGTTGATGTTGTTTATATGTTTATTGTATTAAAAAAGTAATATTTTTTAGAAACCCCCAAATTATGAAACCCAAAACATTGAGCTAATTTGAGGTTTATGAGATTGGATGTTGTGACGGTGTTAGAAGGTTAGATTTATGATGATTTGAATACTTGTAATTGATTTAGCTAGTGTGCTTTGTAAACTTTGAGAGTGGATTTGAAGAGGGATTCGGCCAAGCCTAGGAGGAAGGGTAGGTTGTTTTAAATTTGATATGAAGTATTGATTGATGTTGTTAGGAGATAGATATGTAAAGTGGGAGTAGAGATAACTTGGATTGTGTAAAAGATGAAGTTTTGGCATTTCGCGCACCAAGTGTTTGAAGAAATGCCAAGCGCATATTAAATTAGAAAATTAAGCATGTTTTATATGTTATGAAGAGTGCTTATAATAATGAAAATTCCGTTGGGGGTTGTTGGATTGAAGGAGTTAATGAGAAGGCGAAATAAGAAAGTAAAGTGACAGTGTTGGTTTAGGATACTTTCTAGATAGGCTGTAAAGATTTGGGTATAAGTCAAGTCTGTGAAGTCCGATTGATGAATCATAATTTATAGGTAAACAAGACATATAGGGGAGTAAAATATCCAAAATTTAGAATTTTTGGACTTAAGATGAGATTAGACTGAATTTTTGAAGTTGGGCGATCTGCTGCCCCTATGCCCAGTTTTTCAGTTGCACAGCCCCTGAACTTCAGTCCATAACTTGAGTTTCTGGTATCGAAATTGGGAACCGTAAAAACCATCATAAACTAGATACATTAAGGACTATTCAATTAAATTTCAGCTTCAGATTCATCCCTAATTAATTACAATGAATTTTCAAAGTTAGACATCAAGCAGTGAATTTTCTGGCGATTAGTAAAATATAAGTTTCCACTACCACCCTTGTACAACTCCAAATATAAGCACGTAAAATTCATAGATACCATAGATATTTTTAATGTTTAAGTAGATTTAGTATTGATACATTGCAAATACTTTCATGTCATATGTAAATAATCTGAGTTATAAGGATGAAAACTAATGGTTGATTTGACTTTAGATCGACGTCAAGGTACTCTAAGGTCACCCACGCGTGTACTGCCCCCGACTTGCCATAGCATTATGAGTGGATTACTTGCTTTCAGAATATACCTATTTCAGTTATTTCTTAATGAGCTCAAAGTTGTAATATTTACATAAGATATTTAGTTCATTACTTTTCATGTTATTTAAAGGAAAGACATAAGGTATTTAAGAGATTTGAGATTCTGAACATAAAGGATTTTGATGAGAAGGTTTTCAAAAGTATTTTGAGGAATTGCTATTGATTTCAATACATATGATTTTTATTTTGATCTTGGAATTTAGGGATATTGGAATTGACGGATATTGGAATTGACAGATATAGACATGTTCACATGTAGTTTTAGGACTAGGGGACGGCGATACATAACACCCATTGATTCTAGTTTTAGGGTCAAGATGATGGCATTGATTAACACTCATGGATCTAATTCAATGGCTTGGGGGACGGCGATACGTAACGCCCCAAGACACTATTTTAGGCATATGGGGGGATGGCGATACGTGACGCCCCCATGCGTCAGGTTTTCTATAGTTTTTTAGATATCTCAGATATATGATTTTCATAAATGGTTTTTTATAAAAGTTTTGAAAGAAAAAGATCTGGTTTATATTTTATGAGTTCAGAAAGTAGTTTATGTTATGATCATTTGATATATGGTTATTAATATTATTTTCTGATTTTATAGTTCCACTCACTGAGTTCTTTATGACTCACCCCCTCCCCACTCTCCAGTTTTGCAGGATCTTTCAGCTGGTGAGCCACTATCATCTTTTGGAGACATGGATCAGGGACAAGAGTACCACTGCAATCACTAGTTATGTTGGTCCATCATGTCATACCTACATTCACATAGAATGTAGCCCCTTTTTGGTTTTTTGGTGTATAATAGTTGCATGATTTCTAATATGTCTGTAAAAAATTATCCAGATTATGAATACTTTTCTTGTGATTCATGCATTAAGTCAGTTTTATGAAATTTGTGTGTATGCTTATTGATGTGGTGACTAGTTATCAGATTAAGAAGTGAATTTTTCTTTAGTAACAGACAGTGGCTTAGGTGAAAGTGGGATCTATTACCTGCCGTTAATCTTTTTGGATTGGGGATGTTACAGAAAGTGTAAGAATCATTAATGATATGTATACGTGTATGTAAATGTATAAGTATGTAAAAGTATATATGTAAGCATGCATAAGTATATGAACATGTATTCGTATATGCATATGATGTTAAGATATGTATAGGTTGGGTATACAGAATCGGTAAATAGAACAAATAATGATTTCTAAACTGGTATAAGCTAAACTCTTTGAATAGGTAAAGTACATGTACGATTGATGTGTTTTATGAATGAATGTTTCTGATAAGAATTTGGAAACAAAATGTATTTGATTGATAAGTAAAAGACATGAAGATTGTTAAAGGCTATGGTATCAGAATTTGAAGTAATAGGTATGTTCATATGTTTGATGTACATACGTATATGTTGGACATATATGACCCATAGCATCACTATTTGTACAGAACATGGTATTGTTGTACAATTAACTATGTGACAAAGGAAATTGCTCTTTTATCATTTGTAATTGGATTACTTGGATATATAAATGATAAAAGTCCATATGATTAGTTCCGGATTAATAAGATATAAGAAAATATTAATCCACAAAGGTTTAATCATTAAATATCCCTAGTCGTAGTATTATCGAGACTGGACATCGATAATGCGGAATATGCTAGTATTACACTTGTGCGCGTTATGGAAGCTTAACAACATAGTTCTCATATATTTGGGTATTAGATACTCATGCAAGTGTAATAGGAGGTTCTGTTTACCGATGGTACGGAAACAGTTTCACTCTGGATAGACCCATCGGAATCCCATTGGTAGTATGACTATGTGTCTATGGGAATCCGAATCAGGGTAGGTGTATTTGGTCTTAACCTGAAACTTGCATCGCTAATACTTGCGACAATCAATATACTTTGGTTTTGGTCGTCCAGGGCTTTAACAGGTTCATTGTACGCCTCTTCTGGGTATACTGAGAATCATAGTGTATTGGGTGTGATGTCAAGATGAAAGTATCACTTCAGTCATATGGAGATGATGATCACGCAGGGATACAGAACAGGTACTCTAAGTGCTATAGCCATCGGGGTAGTATGACTAGGTCATGACTTTCCGATCATAAAGAGACTAGTTGCTAGTGATCTCATATATGCTTCGTACGGGGCAGACACAACTCCAGCCCTAGGCCTAGCATGTGACATCCGATACCGGATCGTAATACGCAATACTATGTATACTACGCCTGACAAAGATCTTGTATTCCGTAGCAGAATATTTCTGGAGAATTGGGTAGGCACGGTGCTTTGCTAGAAGCCAACCATGTCTTGTAAATTGGTAGGAATGTGGTACCGGGTACGCACGTATTCGGATAGTCCGATAACCGTATTTACTACCAACATATCTAAGGATCTCTTGGGTCGCATCCCAAAGATTTGCCGATGATATTTGACTCGAACAATATTAATATAGGATTAATTATGAGAGAGAAAATTAATTTGGGATTAATTCTCAAGAGAGAGAATTAATCTGGGATTAATTACGGAAAGAATTAATCTGGGATTAATTAAGTCGAGAATTTATCTAGGATTAAATTCGTCGAGAGGAGAGAACGCGATTAATTTGGAATTAATCGGTAAAATAAATTTAATAGTTAAATTATATTTTACTATTTAATTTATTTAATTGGGCTAAAATAATATATTAGATAAATTAAATGAAATCGGATTTCAACGCGGAATTAAATTAGATTTTAATTCTAGCGAACGAATTAATTTGGAATTAATTCGTAAGCGACTTTAATAATAATTTTGTTAGACATTATTATTTAATTAAATCGGATTTAATTAAGTCACGATGTAAAATTGATTAATCGGATTAAACAAACCCGAGCCCGAAGTGTGTAGTCTCATCAAACTTGAATTTTGAATTTAAGTAGTGGGACCCACTAACTTACATCAACTAGACATTTTGTGATGGAAGTGGTTGGAATAGTAATTGGATGACTTAAATGCACACAACAATCAACTTAAATTAAATGGCTTTGGCAGTCAAAATTAGTAGTTGTTGTTTTTAGAAAACATATAAAAGAAACCAAAAAATTCTCTCTCTCATTTGTCGTAGCCCACTGGTTTTCTTCTTTTGATTTTAGAAAAATGGCAATTGGCTTTTACTTTAAAAGTGAAGGCCGAATGGCCTCTGAATGAAAAAGAAAGAAAAATGGCAATTAGCTTTTACTTTAGAAGTGAAGGCTGAATGGCCTCTGAATGAAAAAGAAAGAAAAATGGAAATTTGCTTTTACTTTAGAAGTGAAGGCCGAATGGCCTCTGCTTTGTCAATTTGGCCGAAATGGCCTTTTGCCTTTCTTGAAGAATTGGCTGATTGGCATTGTTGCTCATGGCCGATTGCTTTCCTCTCTTGGGCATAAAATTTGTTCCATTTTGTTCTTGCTAGCACATATGGGAGTCAAGTGAAGGTGATAGGGATACTCACCCATGAGCTTGGAAGCTTCAACATTCATAAAAGTTTTGAACTCAACCGATAGATGTAAGTCCTCCGTAACTTATTTTTGATTTTATTCACACACGAATCACGCTTAGAGATCACATGGAATGTCTAGGACACTAAAAATTGGTATCAGAGCAAGATCTAAGCATGATTTGAGTTTAGGGTTTATAAACTTTAATTCGGGATTTTATGCTTGGAGCTTGATTTTACCCAATTAATTGTTGGGTTGTGTTTGGATGATGATGAATTGGATCTGTGTATCTTTGGTTTTATGAAAAATTGATTAGATTAATTTTCCCCAAAAACCCCACCATGGCCGAATATGAACCCTAGTCTAATACTCATGGTAATTTTTGATTTTGACAATTAGATATGTTAAAAACATGAAATGAATATTGATTGTTGATTTAATTGGATTGAAACCAAAATTGGGTGTTATTTCATGTATTGCCATGAGTGTGAAGGATGTTGGACATAAATTAAAATGTTAAGCATGATTAATTAGATTAATTAGTGTTTTAGAAATACTAGATTAATTAATTAATGTGTTAATTGTACTTTAATTAGATTAATATGTAATTTGGAATGATATTAATTTAATTTGTTGTAATTGGGCTAATGGGCTTGGTTGGGCCAAATTTTAGTCTTGGATTATATTTGGGCCTAAACCATTTCCATAAAGTCCAAAATATGGCAATTGGGCCTTTAATAATTTAATTGGGCCTAATAGGCCAAAATTGATTCTATGGCATAAGGTGATTCCTAAATGGGCATTGGCATCTTGGTTTGATCAATAATGGCCAAAGCTCACACCTAAAGAATTAATTAAAAGCCCATTAGACTTTAATTGAATAGTATTGGATACTAATTGGGCCTTTGAGACCCGATAAGATTGGATTTGGAATCCAAGTCTTTAAGGCACATAAATAAGTGTAATTATTTAATTTGGAATTAAATATGAATTAGTATTGGATACAATTTAAATTGGATTTAAAATTATAGTTCGATATAATTCAAGAATACTTACTTTGAGTATTTATTCTTAAACGAGTTGGACTCACGCAAATCATATCGTTGTTTGAACATTGGATGGTCATTTATTCAAAGATTAATTAATTGGATTAGATTGATTGAATAACATGCTTTGTGTGAATACTTGGATGTATGAATGAATAATGTATATCTGATGGATATTAGAAGGGTGGGGGCAATTTTGGAAATTATTGTAATAAATTTAGAATTTATTAAATTGGACGTGCGTGTCCAGCCTATTATCTCCTTATCTCATTGTATTTCTATTCTCACCAATTCCCCTCAATGTAAATAAGGTTTCTTTAGAAGTATTATGTAATTGGGTAGAAGGATGAATAGTGCTAGCGGGAGAGAGGAAAGTGAGAGATTTGTTCTAGGAACAATTTGTTGTATATCCATCCGCATATTATTATTATTTATTTCGCGCCTTATTATGCTTTTAGAATGCATGCTTAAGGGTGTATGATGAGACCTAATCAAAGATAATAAATTGGTTTCCAAATCACGACAAAAACCCTCATTTTATATTAAGCGTTTTTCCTTCCATTGAGTGATTCTCTCTCAAGATCCAAGATTGCCATTGGTTTGTTGGCCACAGTCAAGACCTTTGTCCATCGCTGATGTGTTTGAATCACGAAAGCTTTGTTCCATATCGTACGTCTTGGGCAAGTTGTGATTTGTTGGCCAAAGTCAAGGTCACTTCTTGTTCATCGACCTCGATTACCAAGCTTTCCCACTGTCAATGGGTCACGCTTAACTAGAATCATTAAGCTTGTTGAGCCAAAGCCAAAGCTTAGTTGATTTAGAGGAAAAATATTAGGCAATATATTGGATATATTGGCATATATTGGATATATATTTCGGACTTGGAGGTCCACCTACTGGATCTAGGAATTGGATGAGATCCAATTGATCTTAGAAATCTACCTAGTTAAGTTTCATACAGCTTGTTGGCCAAAGTCAAGGTTGTGTGTTATTTAACGGGATCCTAGCCCACTAGGAAACTAGGTTTCCCAAGTACTCCACAGAGGGTTCGAGGCTCGCGGAAAAATAGTGGGAGGCAAGTATTAAATTTGTAATTTCATTTAAATACTTGCCAATACACGCTCATTTCATTTTTCGTCATTAATTATTAATAAATATATTAGTTGGACTAATATTTAATTGTTGTATTAATTAAACAGTTGTATTCAAACTACTTCATTTGTGGTTGGTTATATAATTAGATTATAGTAATCAATACATTTGAATGTAAACGATCAGTTGTAGTTGATTATATAGTTAGACTATAATAATCATTATATTCGATTGTACCTGAAATCGTTGATTAGATAGTTGGACTATTGCAATCAAGATGGCTGAAAGATTAGCGTTTAGAACAAAATCCTGTGTGAAAATGTATTTAAACGGCTCTAATTTTCAGATTAGGAATATAACTTCAGGATAGTCCTGGGAGCGGAGAAGTTATTCTATTTGATAGAGAAACCTCTCGAGCATGAGCCCGGATTTGAGGGAATAGTAGAACATGAGTTTAGGAAGACTCATTGTGATGATAACTTTAGTGCTCAATCCGTTATGCACAGCCAGAGCTTCTTAAAAGGACATATCCCAAGTTGTCTGCCTAAACTATGGCAAACGGGGTCACTGGAAGCGTGACTGCCGTATGGACAAGGCAGACATGAAAGAAGGGTAGGTGGGATAAGGTTCCGGCTTCAAGAATGTTTGTTATAAACATGTTCACTTCTGGTTTTAAAATTGGATTTTTTGATACTAGATATGGTACATGAATATATGTACTGATGTGCGGGATCTGGTGATTAGCAGGACACTGGCTTCAGATGAGATCAACCTGTGAGTTGGAAACGGGACGCGAGTCACCGTTTTAACCGTAGAAACCTAAGTTTTGGAAGTGCCCTTGCGGCATGTACTTAAATTAGAAGACTGTTAGAATGTATCCAGTTTGACTAGGAATATTATCTCTGTATCCAGATTAACCCGTTACGGGTATACCATTATATTCCGAAACACCGGGTTTTTTTTTTATAAAGATGATATCGAGATATCTATATTAGATGTAAATAATGGTCTTTATATTTTGAATATAAATTATTCTCAAACATATAACACCAGGTGTTTTGTTTTGGAACTGCCCTTGCGGCATGTACTTAAATTAGAAGACTGTTAGAATGTATCCAGTTTGACTAGGAACATTATCTATGTATCCAGATTAACCCGTTACGGGTATACCATTATATTCCGAAACACCGGGTGTTTTGTTTATAAAGATGATATCGAGATATCTACATTAGATGTAAATAATGGTCTTTATATTTTGAATATAAATGAATCTCAAACATATAACATGACAAACAAATAGCTCAAATTGAGTAAATCAAATGAGATTTATTTGTGGCATTGTCATCTAGGATGCATTAATAAGACTCGTTTATCCACACTTTCGAAGAGTGGATACTTGGACGGATTTGATTCTAATTCAAATGATGTCTACGAATCTAGTTTATTAGGCAAAGTGCCTAAAACACCTTTTACTTGGTAAAAGTGCAAGTGCCACTGATCTGTTAGCCCTTGTTCATGGCGACGTAAGTGGGCCCATGTCTAGCTATGCTAGAGGTTGATATGAATACTTCGTAACCTTTACAGATGTGGCACCGCGTTACGATTATGTGTATCTTATGGAACACAAGTCAGAAAGTTTTGAATAATTCAAAGAGTTTCGACACGAAGTATAAAAACAGACCAGTAAAAGTATTAAAACATTACGGTCGGACCATAGTGTAAAATACTTATACATATGAGTTTCAAGATTACTTGAAAGAGTATGGTATTCTTTCACAGTGGACTCCTCCCGGGACACCTCAATTTGACGGTGTGTCCGAACAGAAAAACCGAACTTTATTGGACATGGTAAGGTTGATGATGAGTCGCTCTGAGCTACCAATTTCCTTTTGAGGATACACATTAAACAGTTCAATACTTATTTTGAATAAGGTTCCATGAAAATCTGTTAGACAGACTTCATATTAGATATGAACAGGAAAGAAACCGGGTTTCTTATTCTTGAAGATTTGGGAATGATGGGCATACGTTAAATATTTGGATGGTACCAAACTAGAACCCAAATCGGATAAGTGCTTATTTGTAGGTCGTCCTAGGGAAACCAAAGTATAGTATTTATACAACTCACAAGAGAGCAATGTAATTATTCCTCTCCATGCGGTTTTCCTAAGAGGAATCCCTGTATGCAGTGGTAAGTGGGAGGAAAGTAAAACTCGATGAAAATCAGAGTAATACTGTTCCAAGCACCGAGTCCTCACGGAACACCAATAATTCATCAGGGATGAAACTGTACCAATAATCTTCGAATACGCAAGAACCGCGTAGGTCGAAGAGATTCAGAAAATAACCTAGGAGGTATGGGTTTCTGATCTCACCTCATATAGATATCAATCTTATTAAGGAAGATGAACAGGCTACGTATGAGGAAGTGATACAAGGTATCGACTCTTTTTATGGCAGTGCCATGAAGTCCGAAATGGATTCCATGTATACCAACTAAATTTGGACACTGGTTGATGTATCAGAAGGCATTGTGCCTATTGGTAATAAATGAGTCTTCAAAGAAGACAAACATGGATGACAACATACAAATGTACACAGCTAGGCTTGTATAGAAAGGGTATTGTCGACGACATAGTGTTGACTACGACGAAATTTTTTCACATGTTGCCATGATTAAATCCATTCGGATAATGCTTGCTATAACTGTGTATTTCGATTATGAAATATGACAGCTGGACGCCAAAACCGCTTTCCTTAATGGAAACCTTTTGGAAGATGTTTGTATGCAACAACCTGACGATTTTGTCGTGCCAAAACATGCAAACAAGGTTTGGAAGTTAAATCGATCCATTTATGGATTGAAGCAAGCATTGTGTTCTTGGAACCAGTGTTTTGATGTAATCATAATGGTATATGATTTATTTCAAAACGAAGATGATTCTTGTGTATATAGGAAGGTTAGTGGGAGCGCACTGACAATGAATGTCCTATAAGTTGATGATGTATTGCTTCTCAGTAATAACATTCCCATAATATAATCGGTGAAAGCTTGGCTTTCATTAAAATTCTCCATGAGATACCTGGGAAAAGCACACTTTATTCTAGGAATAAAGATCTACTGGGATAGATCTAGAAAGCTACTGACACTCTCTCAGTGTTCATACGTTTTGAAATGTATGTGACCTGATGTCTCATTTGCTTTGAGCATATGTAGACGCAATCAGGCCAATCCAAGTTATGGTCACTGGGTTGATGTAAAGAACATTCTTGAGTATCTTGGACGAACTAAGGATGCTTTCTGGGAATATGGGGAAATGAGAACTTGAAGTGACTATGTTAACCGCTGCAAGTTTCCAAACCGATAAAAATGACTGTAAGTTACAATAAGGGTACGTATATAGTTTGAATAATGGAACAGTGAGCTGGAAATCTTCCAAGCAAGATACTGTTGCCGAATAAACAACAAGAGCGGAACATTGATGTAGCTGAGGCAGTAAAAGAAGCAATTTTGGATCTATAAAATTCCTAATTGGATTATGAGTAGTTCTGTTAGCAGCTGAGCTAGGCTACAGCGCAGGCTAAGGAACCGCGGTCTCATCAATGATCCAAGTATGTACTTTAACTAATTCATCTGATTCGTTCGATCATACACCGTGGCGATGTGATGATCGAATAAATCACATCAGATGATAATCTTGCAAATCCGCTGATGAAATCTATTTCTCAGTAGAAGTTTGAGCGACCCGTGCATAGTTCAGGTGTTGGACACTTGAATGATTGGCTATAGGCCAAGTGAGAGATTGTTGGACATATATGACCCATATCATCACTATTTGTACAGAACATGGTGTTGTTGTACAAATTAACTATGTGACAAAGGAAATTGCTATTTTATCATTTGTAATTGGATTACTTGTATATATAAATGATAAAAGTCCATATGATTAGTTCCGGATTAATAAGATATGAGACAATATTAATCCATAAAGATTTAATCATTAAATATCCCTAGTCGTAGTATTATCGAGACTGGACATCGATAATGCAGAATAGATTAGTATTACACTTGTGCGCGTTATGGAAGCTTAACGACATAGTTCTCATATATTTGGGTATTGGATACTCATGCAAGTGTAATAAGAGGTTCTGTTTACCGATGGTATGGAAACAGTTTTACTCTGGGTAGACCCTTCGGAATCCCATTGGTAGTATGACTATGTGTCTATGGGAATCCGAATCAGGGTAGGTGTATTTGGTCTTAACCTGAGACTTGCATCGCTAATACTTGCGACAATCAATAACTTTGGTTTTGGTCGTCCAAGGCTTTAACAAGTTCTGTGTACGCCTCTTCTGGGTATACTGAGAATCGTAGTGTATGGGTGTGTGATGTCAGATGGAAGTATCACTTCAGTAATATGGAGATGATGATCACGCAGGGATACAGAACTGGTACTCTAGCTGCTATAGCCATCGGGGAAGTATGACTAGGTCATGACTTTTCGATCATAAAGAGACTAGTTGCTAGTTATCTGATATATGCTTCGTACGGGGCAGACACAACTCCAGCCTCAAGCCTAGCATGTGACATCCGATACTGGATCGTAATACGCAATACTATGTATACTACGCTTGACATAGATCTTGTATTCCGTAACAGAATATTTTTGGAGAATTGGGTAGGCACGGTGCTTTGCTAGAAGCCAACCATGTCTTGTAAATCGGTAGAAACGTGGTACCGGGTACGCACGTATTCAGATAGTCCGATAACTGTATTTACTGCCAACATATCCATGGATCTCTTGGGTCGCATCCAAAAGATTCACCGATGATATTTGACTCGAATAATATTAATCTAGGATTAATTATGAGAGAGAAAATTATTCTGGGATTAATTATCAAGAGAGAGAATTAATCTGGGATTAATTACGGAAAGAATTAATCTGGGATTAATTGCGTCGAGAATTTATCTGGGATAATTTCATCGAGAGAAGAGAGAACGTGATTAATTTGGAATTAATCGGTAAAATAAAAATTTAATAGTTAAATTAGATTTTACTACTTAATTTATTTAATTGAGCTAAAATAATATATTAGATATAATAAATGAAATCGGATTTCAACTCGGAATTAAATTGGATTTTAATGCTAGCGAACGAATAATTTGGAATTAATTCGTAAGTGACTTTAATAATAATTTTCTTAGCATTATTATTTAATTAAATCGGATTTAATTAAGTCGCGACGGAAAATTTATTTAATCGGATTAAACGAACCCGAGCCCGAAGTGTGTAGTCTCATCAAACTTGAATTTTGAATTTAAGTAGTGGGACCCACTAACTTACACCAACTAGTCATTTTGTGATGGAAGTGGTTGGAATAGTAATTGGATGACTTAATGCACCACCAATCAACTTAAATAAATGGCTTTGGAAGTCGAATTAGTAGTTGTTGTTTTTAGAAAACATATAAAAGAAACCACAAAAATTCTCTCTCTCATTTGCCGAAAGCCACTGGTTTTCTTCTTTTGATTTTAGAAAAATGGCACTTGGCTTTTACTTTAGAAGTGAAGGTCGAAAGGCCTCTGAATGAAAAAGAAAGAAAAATGGCAATTGGCTTTTACTTTAGAAGTGAAGGCCGAATGCCCTCTGCTTTGTCAATTTCGCCGAAATGGCCTTTTGCCTTTCTTGAAGAATTGGCCGATTGGCCTTGTTGCTCATGGCCGATTGCTTCCCTCTCTCTTGGGCACAAAATTTGTTCCATTTTATTCTTGCTAGCACATATGGGAGTTAAGTGAAGGTGATATGGATACTCACCCATGAGCTTGGAAGCTTCAACATCCATAAAAGTTTTGAACTCAACCGATCAATGTAAGTCCTCCAAAACTTATTTGATTTTATTCACACATGAATAACGCTTAGAGATCCCGTGGCATGTCTAGGACACTAACAGTATGTATGTAAGATGATAAGCAATGTTTGACATGTATGTGCTTGTGTATGTGAGATCGTGTGATGAGATTATGTCACGTGATATGTGTGCATGTGTGTATATTAATTAGTTGATAATCTTGTGTTGTAGTAGTCGAGCTGGTTAGGAATCCGTTCGGACGTCATTCATCTCATACCTATTTTACAAATAGGTAATGAGTCCCGTACGAGAATTGTATGTGTAAGCCAGCCATATATGTGTGTTTTTTGATTATGTGTTTTGTGATGTATTGGTTGTTATGTGTGCTTCGTGGTTGGTTGCACGATGATTGTACGTATGTCTGAGTGTATGTGTGTGTATGATAGAACTTGTAACATATATAGATAGTGTATGCTTACGTGAAATGAATTAATGATTTGAATACTAATGTGAATATTAGATGTTTTAAAGCGTGTTTGCTAAGTTGTATTGGTATGTATGTATGTATGTGTAAGAATTCTGAAATTGTATTTACATGAATATAAGGGAAATGTGTTATGGTATGTGTAAATGCATATGAATCTTGAATGCCAAGCTATTGTAAGGCTATTGTGATTAAAGAAAGTTAAACAAAGTTTTTTTTTAGTATTGAAGTAAGTTTATTTTGGTATAGAAGATAGTTTGTAATCGAATATAAGGAAATTTATTTGATTTACTGATTTGATGATATTTCAAAGATGGATATTTGTGATAAAAATATATATGTATGACTTCATATGATTGAAGAAGATTTTATATTAAACGATATACTTTACGGTATTCGAGTTTTGCTTTGTATGATTTGGATGTTAGCTATTATATTGACACATATTTAGATATGTAAATATGAAAATTTGACATGGGTTAAGTATACAGGATAATAAAAAGTTAATAAAATATGAAATTTGACATGGGTTAAGTATACAGGATAAAAAAAAGTATTAAAATATGAAATTGTAATAATTTAGTAATTCTGATAATCTGTTGATATGTTTGACTTGTTTGTTTGCAGTACTAGCATGGTTACTTACTGAGTTTTTAAAACTCAAATCAAACCAGTTTGCTAGTTTTGTAGGTTGGCTTCCAGATTGGTCAACCACGACAGCTTTGGAAGTCATGCTCGAGACGCGGATTACGCAAGAGGCAGTCACCCTAGCAAGTGTCCTGGGATTTTTAGAGGTTTAGGATTTGTGATCAATATTTTATTTTTCGTGCTCAGCACGCTGTTTGTATGTACATTAATTAAATATTTTGGTTGCTTATGATATTGTGGGCACAGAACCCTTGAGTGTTGATAGATGATATGGGCACAGAGCCCTTAAGTGATGATTTTGATATGTTGGTGTGGACCCGAGGTCCATTTTGATATATGATGTTTATTTTATGTTCGTTTTGATGCTGGACTGAGATCCAGGTTGTCCAGTTTTAGGATACATCATGCCGGATTTTTTATAAATTTAAAGGCTTATGGAGATGGGTCAATCATGTCTTCTGCTGGTAGAATCCTACCTCTGGCAGGGTGTTACATGGACTCACTCATTCGAAGAGTGTAAAGTCTCTTTTTCAAGAAGATCTCGTTATGTAGTGACTTGACCTCATATAATTTGCTAAGTGCGTTCCAAATCGCTTTTGCAATCCTCTTCTTTGTAACCCTGGATAATACAAAATCTGCTAAGGCTAGATACACGGTGTCATCCATATCCTTCCATTTTTCATCAGTCATTCAATCTGGTCTCTTGCCAATTTCCACTAAGCAATTATCTTTTCTCAATATCGCTTTTATTTTAAGTTTCCATAGGGAAAAGTTGATCCTGTTGAACTTCTCAATTTTGAACTTTCCTGCCATGTTTCTGATGACGATCAGCTTCTCACTTGAATTGGCTTTTACTATTTCACCGTGAATATAACCTTATACAATAGTGTATATGTGAATAGTAGCATATAAGTGAATAATATCGTATATATAAATAGTTCCATATACGTGAATAGTACTAAACCTTATATGTGAACAGTCTGTGAACAGTAACCCTGAACCTGAAGCATTGATATCACTGTTAGGCATGAGATTCACTGTGCAAATTGTGAATTTTAATGTTTTAGTATTTTCTTTTTATGCATGTGAGACTCACCTACATAATTAATATATTTTTATCTTTAATTATTGTGCACCTTTCGGTGTTTTTTGACTTAAGTGTCGAAATGTGCTTAACACAATTTTACATTATCATTGTTATTACTAATATTTTTCAATTTACTAGTCGATCTCTTAAAATTCATGATTTCAGTGTTGAGAATAGTTTTTTTTGCTTATGAAATAAAGTTGTTAGCTAGAAACCTATTCTTTAGGTCCAGTTTGTCAAGGAGATATGACTTAGGAATTTAGATTATGTAGTTGTGGGTATCCCATGTCTTGCAACTTTGTAGGCTTTATTATTATTATCTTCTCTTGCTTATTTGAAGTCTTTACCCTTATCAATAAATACATTAAATTATTCCAGTAGTTTTGCTTTCTACCTTACAATAATGTTATTGTCTTTGTTTTTAAATCTCAACTGATTTGTATAAGTGGTATCAGTAGCTTGATTCGCGAGCTTGAATAGAAAGAAAGACAAAAAAATAGAGGCATCAATTTTCTTCATTTGTCACTCCTTTTGCAGCAACAGTAATCAATGACCTCTGAAAGTTTTGTGTAAGCAGCAATTCCTCATTTTGATGGTCACTATGATCATTGGAGCATGTTGATAGAAAATTTCTTAAGATTTAAGGAGTATTGGCAAGTGATTAAGTCTGGAATACCAGAGCAAGCAGCTGGGTAGTTTTTTCAGAAACACAGAAAGCAAAGTTGGAAGGATTGAAGCTGAAAGATTTGAAGGCAAAAAACTATTTATTTCAGGCAATTGATCATTCAATCTTGGAAATAATTCTTAGCAAAGAAACTTCCAAACATACGTGGGATTCAATGAAGAAGAAGTATCAAGGATCATCAATAGTAAAACATTCCCAACTTCAAGCTTTAAGGAGGGATTTTGAGACTCTAAATATAAAAGATAATGAGTTGGTAAAGTCTTTGTAATAACCCAAATTTTTCGTAAGGGTATTATCGTATTTTCACTTAAAAGTCTTTGTTCAAAATTTAAATTTTTGACTTTAGGTGTTGAATGATAAATTTTTCTTGAGTTTGATTGTAATTTTTGATTGACCAAAATTTGGTGGCATCATTGTGGTGCCGCGTTGGCGCATGGGCTCCACACTCCGTCGCATATAGCGGTGCGTGAAAACCATGTGCCGAAGAGTCTGGAAAGCATCTCCATGAGTTTGGGTAATCTTTGGGCGGTCACCGATCACGAGACCTGCATGCTTCGTAGAGCGTGTCGGGTGAGCCTGGATAGAGTTTTGTAGCTATTAGACCAACAAAATAGTCAGAGCGCGTTGAGCATCATTGTGAGATCAGTTTCACGCTTCGAGTGTGGGGTCGGGGTAGGGATTCGATATTCATCTTAATTGTGGTTTTAAATTATATATATATATGTCATTATATTATGCCTATGAAAATAATATGAAATGCGTTTTAATATTAGCCATGTTTTATACAAATATGAAATGGCGCGTTGGGCAGCACGACGTGACCATAATCAATTTAATTGTTTTATTTTTTTAAATATCTGCATGATAGTGTAAATGTAAATTCGAAATGTCTTCGATCGGTAAGAATATTAAAAATTGGATATATTAAAATTTGTATATGAGAAGCCCCATTATGGCGCACATCTTGGTTATTATTTAGCCCGTTATAGCACTTGTTTGTGTGGAGTCCCGTTTTAGCCCACCTTATAGACCTCAGTTTACCGGTGATGGCAATAGTTACACTGCCCCGAGTGATGCTATTTAGAGAGTGATGACGCGTCCCTGGGTGAGAGTCCCGAACATGCACATGATTTATTTATTATTGCCTCGTTGTGGCATTTGATCATGAGGAGCCATTCGGGCATATGATTATGTTTGTTATATGGCCCCGTTGTGGCACATTGATTATTCACGGCTCCTATTTGAGGTGACCGGTTATGTGGCCCTACGTGGCACATTGTGTATTTACCGCTCCAATATTGGGAGTCTAGTTATGCGGCCCCGTGTGTATACATGGCAAAAAAGCCTGGGCTGGCCCAGCCCGGCTCGGGTGGTGAAAAAAAGCCCCAGCCGGGCTTCAAAATGAGGGCCCGGCTCGGGGCCGGGCCGGGCTCAACCCAAAAAGCCGGGCCCGGCCCAGCCCGGGCTTAAAATAAATAATTAAATATTTTTAATTATAAAATATATATTTATATTATATAATAAATTTTTTATTTTTATAATTTTTTATAATAAACAATCGGGCCCGAGCTTAAAATACAAAATTAAATATTTTTAATTATAGACTATATATATTTATATAATAACATTTTTATTTTTATAATTTTTTATAAAAAAAAAATCGGGCCCAACCCGAGCCCGACTGGAACCGGGCCGGCCTGGCCTGGGTGTTGAGTTCCTAATTAGGTCCCAAGAATCATCCAAAACAAGCATAAAATCGCATGAACACATCAAGGAATAATGGCGGAAACAAATACTCACAATGATTGGTTTGAGATGCAAAGAACACAAGTCTTTTTCTTGCTTCATCATGCTCGGTTTTGACCTTCAAGAACTGCAGTGGGGCGCACGGTGGGGGCTGTTTTGATGCTCCAAAAATCGGCCATGAAAGACTCCATTGAAGCTCCAAGCTTCAAGCGTTACAAGCTCACAAACTCACTTCCCTATCACCTTAATATAACCCATATGGTGTGCTAGCACAAGGATCTTGCAACAAGATCATTAGCTTCTCCAATTTGTGTGCCCAAACCAGAAAAATGAAGAAGAATCGGCCAAGGAGACCGTGAGAGAGAGAGAAGCTTTTATTTTTGTCCAAAACAAACCCTAAAACGTGGACTTAGAGAGAGAAACGTGAATCTCCCTTTTTAAAACCCTTATTTTCGAATATAATAAGAAAGAGAGAAAGTGTAAATGGTTTTAATAATTTCAAAAATTAATAAAAGCAATTACCACCTTTTACTTTCAAAAAGTAAAGTCAAAAGGTCAAAAGCAAAAGCAATAATGCTTTTCCATCACCTTTCACTTTTACTTATCACATCAAGTCACTTTAATAAAGTGACAACATGTCATGTCACATCACATCACTCAAAGTGACAAGTGATTTGATATTGATGCGACTAGCGATTTGACGCTTGATGTGACTTGCGTGCCGCACTCGAATTCAAAATGCGAATGCGCTCGCACCACTCTCGGGCTTGGGTTCGCTAATTCCAAATTAACGAATTTTCCGTCGCGTCGTAATTAAATGATTACGCCTAGCGAATTCACTATTCACGTCGCTAACGAATTAATTCTAAATAATAATTCGTTCGCCCGAATTAAAATCTAATTTCAATTCCGCGTCGAAATCTAATTTCATATAATATATCGAATATATTATTTTATCCGATTAATTCTAAATTAATCGTTCTCTCTCTTTTAAACGATATTTTATCCCAGATAAAATATCTCCGTAATTAATCCCAGATTAATTTTCTCTCTCATCGATTTAATCCCAGATTAATTCTATCTCTCTCTTCTAATTAATCCCAGATTAATAAAGTGCGAGTCATACGTCATCGGTGAATCTTCAGGAAGCGACCCATGAGATCTCCGGATATGTTGGCAGTAAATACGGTCGTCGGACTATCCGAACACGTAAGTACCTCGTACTACGTTTATACCGATTTACAAGACAAGGTTGGCTTCTAGCAAAGCGCCATGCCTACCCAATTCTCCAGAAATATTCTTACAGGAATATATAGATCTGTATCAAGCGTAGTATACCGTAGTATTGTGTATATCGGCCCAGTATCGGATAGTCACGTGCTAGGGCTGGGGCTGGATAAGTGTCTGCCCCGTCCGAAGCACATGTCGGATGTCTGGTAACTAGTCTCTATAATCAGATATTCATGACCTGGTCATAATATCATGATTGGATGCGCATCACTCAAGAGCACTAGTACCGTATCCTGCGTGACATCATCTCCACTATGACTGAAGTGATACTTCCGTCTTGACATCACACCCAATACACTACGACTCTCTGATAAACCCAGAAGTGGTGTACGCAGAACCGGTTAAAGCCCTGTACCACCAAGACCAAAGTCTACCGATTACCGATTATCGTAAGTATTAGCGGTGCAAGTCTCAGGTTAAGACCAAATACACCTACCCTGATGTCGGACTCCCATAGACACATAGTCATAATACCAATGGGATTCCGAGGGGTCTATCCAGAGCGAAGCTGTTTCCCGTACCATCGGTGAAACACAACCTCCTATCGCACTTGCATAAGTATCCAATACTTAAATATATGAGAACTATGCCGTTGTGCCCTCACAACGCGCACAAGTGCAATACTAGCCTATTCCGCATTATCGATGTCCTGTCTCGATAATACTACGACTAGGGATATTTAATGATTTATCCTACGTGGACTGATACTGTCTCATATCATTCTCCGTCCAGGAACAAATCATAGGGACCTCTCATCATTTATATATCTAAGGTGATCTAATCACAAATGATAAGAGTGCAATCTCCTTTGTCACATAGTTAATTTGTACAACAACACCATGATCTGTACAAATAGTGACGCTATGGGTCATATTATCCAACAATCTCCCACTTGGCACATAGCCAGTCACTCGAGTGTCTAACACCCAAACTATGTACGGTTGGCTCAAATTGCTGAGAAAAGGTTTTCGTCAGCGGATTTGCATGATTATCATCCGATGTGATTTACATGATCATCACATCGCCACGATGTATGATCCGAACGAATCAGATGAATATAGAAGTATATATCTGGATCGTCGATGAGACCATTAATTCTTAGCCTGTGCTGACGCCTAGCTCAGCTGCTAACAGAACTATATCTAATCTAATTAGATTTGTATCGACCCAAATGACTTCTATTGCTGCTTCAGCTGCAACAACAACCCGCATTTGTTGTTTATTCGGTAACAGTATCTTGCTTGGAAGATTTCCAGCTCACTGTACCGTTATTCAAACTATATAGTACCGTTTGCGACTTTTAGTCGTCTTTATCGGTTATAGGAAACTTGCTACAGTGACCCCAGTCACTTCAAGTTCTCATTCTCCATAGACTAAGACAGCATCCTTAGTTCTCTAAGATACTAACGGATGTTCTTAACATCAATCCAGTGACTATCACTCGGATTGGCCTGTTTGTGAATCCATATGCTCAAAGCGTATGATACACCAGGTCTCGTACATTTTTCAATGTACGGTTTCTAGGAGAGTATTGCGAAAGCCAAGCTTTCGCCGATATTTATTTTATGGGAATATCATTTCCAAGAAATGACGTATTATCATTATTTTTTAGGACAACCACTGTCAGTGCGCTCCCACTAACCCTCTTATTTACACAAGAATCATTTTCGTTTTGAATTAAATCATATACCATTATGATTATATTAAAACGATAATTCCAAGAACCTAATGCTTGCTTCAATCCAATCATGGATCGAATAACAAGCATTATCCAAATGGATTTACCGTGGCAACAGGTAAAAGGTTGAATCATAATCAACACAATGTTGATAACGATACCTTTCCGTTAAAGCCTTGCTTTATACGTTGGTATGTTGCCATCCATGTATGTCTTCCTAGAAGACATATAGTACCATAGGCACAATGCCTTGTGGTACATCAACTAGTATCCAAACTGGTTGATATACATGGAATCCATTTCGGATTACATGACACTTTGCCATAATTAGGGAGTTGATACCTTGTATCACTTCCTCATACGTAGTCAGTTAGTATTCCTCAATAAGATAGACATCTTTATGAGGTGCGATCAGAAACCCATACCCCAGGTTGTTTTCTGACTCTTATCCTACCTACGTGGTTCTTGTGTATTCGAAGATTAATGGTAATAGTCTCATCCTTGATGAACTATTGTGTTCCATTAAGATTCGGTGCCTTGAACAGTATTACTCCGATTTCCATCGAGTTATACTATCCTCCCACTTACCACTGCATATCGGTATTCCTATCAGGAAAAACGTATGGTGAGCAACAATCTAATTGTTCTCTTGTGAGGTGTATAAGTACAATACTTACGGTATCCCTAGGATGACCTACATTTGGCACTTATCCTATTTGGGTTTTAGTTTGGTATCATCCAAACATATGCCTAGCATACCCAAATTATCAGGAATGAGAAACCCGGTTTCTTTCCCGTTCATATCTAATATGTATCTGTCAAACAGATTTTATGGAACCTTATTCAAAATAAGTTCTTGCACTGTTTAGCATATCCGTCGAAGGAAATGGTAGCTCAGAGCGACTCGTGATTAACCTTATCATGTCTAACAAAATTCGGTTAATCTGTTCGGACACACCATCAAACTGACGTGTTCCGGGAGGAGTCCTTATTTGAAAGAATATTATACTCTTTCAAATATACTAGAAACTTATTGTTTAAGTATTATTCATTACGGTCTTACCGTGACGGTTTAATACTTTAGCCGATCTATTTGTCTATTTCGTGTCGAAACTCTAAAAGTTTCCGATTTGTGTTTCAAAAGAAACACATAACCATACGCGATGCCACATCCGTACAGGTCACGAAATATTCATATCCATATCTAGCCTAGCTAGACATGGGCCCACTTGCTTCACTATGAAGTAGGGCTAACAGATCGGTGGCATTTACACTTTTACCAAGTAAATAGTGTTTTAGGCACTTTGCCCAAATAGACTAGATTCGTAGACTTTATTTGAATGAATCAAATCAGTCCTGGTATCCGCTCTTCAAAAGTGCGGATATACGATTCTTGTTTATCAGTGTCCCTGACAACTATGCCACAATTAAGTTTCTTAACTGATCAAATCAGTTTGAGCTATTTATTTGTCATGTTATATATTTGAGATATTATTTATATTCAAATATAAATCCTGTTATTCACATCTAATGTGTTTATCTCAATATCATCTTTATATAATGAAACACTTTAGTGTTCTAGAATATAAAGGTACACCCGCAGCGGGTTATACGCGATATAGAGATAATGTTTCTAGTCAAACTAGCTACATTATAACAGTTTCTAAATTTAAGTACTAACCCGAAGGTAGTTCCTAAATTCAGATATCTACGGTTAAAACAGCGACTTTCGTCCCGTTTTCAATTCGCAGATAAATCTCAATTGAAGTCAGTATCCTGTTCAAAATAGATTCTGAACATCAATATATATATTTTATGTACCACACTAAGTATCTAAAATCCAATTTTAATACTAGCTGTGAACATAATTATGACAAACATAATGGATTAAGCACTTAAGTTATCATTACATGATCTTCCAAAGATTATGCTCTACTATTTGCTTAACTCTGGGCTTAGGCATAATACGTTATTTTATCAAATAAAATAACTTATTATTTTTCCAGGACCATCCTGAAATTTATTCCCAATTTGAAAATTAAAGTCGTTTAAATACATTTTCACACCAGGATTATGTCTTAAACACTAATCTTTCATTTTTATATCTTGATTCTAATAGTCCAACTATTTAATCAACGATTTGTGGTACTATTTATTATAATGATTATAATAGTCCAACTATATAATCAAATATAATCTAAATTAATTAACCTCAATTACATTGATTACTATAGTCCAACTATAAAATCAACTGTAAACTGAAATTAATTAATTCAAATATATTGATTAATATAATCCAATTATATATAATCAAATATAATACAGTCCAACTGATTATTAAAACAACAATTTAAATATTAGTCCAACTAACATTTAATCTAACGACGAAATAATTTGAATGAGCGCGTATGGCGAGTAATTGAACGAGTATTGCAAATTCAATTCTTGCCTCCCACTATTTTTCGGCGAGCCTCTAACCCTCTGTCGAGTACTCGGGAAACTGTGTTTCCTAGTGGGCTAGGATCCCGTTAAATATCACACAATCTTGACTTTGGCCAACAAATTGTATGATAATTAACTAGGTAGATCTCGAAGATCAATTGGATCTCATCCAATTCCTAGATCCAGTAGGCGGATATCCAAATCCTAAACATATATCTTATATATGCCAATACATCCAATGTATTACCTAACCTTTTTCCTCCTCTGAATCAACTAAGCCTTGGCTTTGGCACAACAAACCTAGTGATCCCAGTCAAGCGCGACCCATTGACCATGGAAAGCTTCGTAATCAATGTCGATGGACAAGAAGTGGTCTTGACTTTGGCCAACAAACCACAACTTGGACAAGACACTGATATGGAACAAAGCCTTCGTGATTCAAACACATCTTTGACGGACAAGGGCTTGACTTTTGCCAACAACCCATGCCAATCTCGGATCTTGAGTAAGAATCACTCAATGGAAGGAAAACGCATGATATTTGATGAGGGTTTTTCGCGTGCAATTGGCTACCAATTTAATTATCTTTGTTAAGGTCTCATCATCATACACCCTTAAACATGCATTCTAAACACATAATAAAGCGAGTATGAAAATAAAATAATAATGATATGCGGATGGATACTTTACATTGATCCTAGATCAAATCTCTCATTTTCTCTCTCCAAAGCTAGCACATGTATTTACTTCTAACCCGTTACACTACACTTCTAAAGAAACCTCATTTACATTGAGGGGAATAGGTGAGAAGAGAATACAAAGAGTATAAAGGTGATAAGGCTGGACACGCAGGTCCAATTTAATAAATCAAATTTATTACACAATTTCCAAAATTGCCCCACCCGACTAATATCCATCCGATATACATTATTCATGCATCACAACCATATATTCATACAAGCATGTTATCAATCAATCTAATCCAATTAATTAATCTGATAATTAGTGATCATCCAATGTTCAAACAACGATTTGATTTTTGCTCGAGTCAAACTCGTTTTGCGAATAAGTACTGAAAGTACGAATTCTTGAATTAAATTAAACTACAACATTAAATCCAATTTAACATGTATTTAATACTAATTCACTATTAAATTCCAAATTGAATATTACACTTTATTTAATGAACCTTTACGACTTAAATTCCAAATTTAATCGCAATGGGTCTCAAAGCCCAATTAACATCTAATGTTTATTTAATTAAAGTCCAATGGGCTTTTAATTAATTTCTTAAGGTGTGGACTTTTGGTTAACTCGGGTCAAACTGATAACCAAAATCCAATCCGGGAGTTACCCCATAAGCCTTTCAATTAATTTTGGCCCATTAGGCCCAATTAAATAATTAAGATCCATTAAGTCATAATTGGACTTTATGGATGCGGTTTTGGGCCCAATTGGATCCAACCTACAAGGCCCAATTTCCAAAATAAGCCCAAATTAATTAACTTATAAAATTCCAAATTCCATAATTAATTAACCTAAGTGTAATGCACAATTGACCACCTAATTAATATTTCTAACATATCAATTAGCATACTTTATCATGCATTTCTACATCAAATAATGTCCAACACAATTTATTAAAATCAAACCCATTTTACATGCTTTTGTTCTCGGAATTAGGGTTTTTTCAATCCGATTCGGTTTCAATCCAATTGAATCCACAATCATCATTTCCCAAATCAATTCAATTCATCCAATGAATTAAAAAATAAAAAACACAATGAATTTCAAATTTTTAAGAATTCGGCCAAGCCACTTTAAAAGGAAAAATTGTTCCAAATCAAAATTCAATCCAATTGAACTTCAAAACAACATTACCCAATTGTTTTAAGTCATCCAATGATCAAACAAACAAAATTACCAAGAATTTAGGGTTCTTTAATTTTGGCCATCATAATAAGCATTTGGGGAAATTTGTTCCAAACACAATTTCAACAAATTGATCCAATCAATCTTAAATTAAACATACTTTAAGCATTCTAAATCATCCAATTTCATCAAACATGCTCAAAATCAAGTTTACCCAAATTGTCATGCCCAAAATTTGGGGAAAAATGGATCCAACCAAATTTCATGAAATGATCATGCACAACATCAATTCAACATTCAAGCATACTATACTAAACAATTTAATCAATTGATGCTCAAATTGAGTTTACCCAATTTGTCAACTTTGGCCTACACAAAAAATTGGGGAAATTTGTTCCAAACACAATTTCTTCAAATTGATCTAATCAATCATTAATTCCATCTCATTTAAGCATACTATAACAAACAATTTCATCAAACATGCCCAAATTCGTTTTACCCAATTTAAACCCTAACTTTTTCATGCTTGTTCAAGGCTCAAGATACCATTGTTGAGTTCCTAATTAGGTCCCAAGAATCATCCAAAACAAGCATAAAATCGCATGAAAACATCAAGGAATAATGGCGGAAACAAATACTCACAATGATTGGTTTGAGATGCAAAGAACACAAGTTTTTTTCTTGCTTCATCAGCTCGGTTTTGACCTTCAAGAACTGCAGTGGGGCGCACGGTGGGGGCTGTTTTGATGCTCCAAAAATCGGCCATGAAGACTCCATTGAAGCTCCAAGCTTCAAGCTTACAAGCTCACAAACTCACTTCCCTATCACCTTAATATAACCCATATGGTGTGTGCTAGCACAAGGATCTTGCAACAAGATCATTAGCTTCTCCAATTTGTGTGCCCAAACCAGAAAAATGAAGAAGAATCGGCCAAGGAGACCGTGAGAGAGAGGAGCTTTTATTTTTGTCCAAAACAAAACCCTAAAACGTGGACTTAGAGAGAGAAAACGTGAATCTCCCTTTTTAACCCTTATTTTCGAATATAATAAAGAAGAGAGAAAGTGTAAATGGTTTTATAATTTCAAAATTAATAAAAGCAATTACCACCTTTTGCTTTCAAAAAAAAAAGTCAAAAGGTCAAAAGCAAAAGCAATAATGCTTTTCCATCACCTTTCACTTTTACTTATCACATCAAGTCACTTTAATAAAGTGACAACATGTCATGTCACATCACATCACTCAAAGTGACAAGTGATTTGACAATTGATGCGACTAGCGATTTGACGCTTGATGTGACTTGCGTGCCGCACTCGAATTCAAAATGCGAATGCGCTCGCAACCACTCTCGGGCTTGGGTTCGCTAATTCCAAATTAACGAATTTTCCGTCGCGTCGTAATTAAATGATTACGCCTAGCGAATTCACTATTCACGTCGCTAACGAATTAATTCTAAATTAATTCGTTCGCCCGAATTAAAATCTAATTTCAATTCCGCGTCGAAATCTAATTTCATATAATATATCGAATATATTATTTTATCCGATTAATTCTAAATTAATCGTTCTCTCTCTTTTAAACGATATTTTATCCCAGATAAAATATCTCCGTAATTAATCCCAGATTAATTTTTCTCTCTCATCGAATTAATCCCAGATTAATTCTATTCTCTCTCTTCTAATTAATCCCAGATTATAAAGTGCGAGTCATACGTCATCGGTGAATCTTCAGGAAGCGACCCATGAGATCTCCGGATATGTTGGCAGTAAATACGGTCGTCGGACTATCCGAACACGTAAGTACCTCGTACTACGTTTATACCGATTTACAAGACAAGGTTGGCATCTAGCAAAGCGCCATGCCTACCCAATTCTCCAGAAAAATATTCTTACAGGAATATATAGATCTGTATCAAGAGTAGTATACCGTAGTATTGTGTATATGGCCCAGTATCGGATAGTCACGTGCTAGGGCTGGGGCTGGATAAGTGTCTGCCCCGTCCGAAGCACATGTCGGATGTCTGGTAACTAGTCTCTATAATTAGATATTCATGACCTGGTCATAATATCATGATTGGATGCGCATCACTCAAGAGAACTAGTACCGTATCCTGCGTGACATCATCTCCACTATGAATGAAGTGATACTTCCGTCCTGACATCACACCCAATACACTACGACTCTCTGATAAACCCAGAAGTGGTGTACGCAGAACCGGTTAAAGCCCTGTACCACCAAGACCAAAGTCTACCGATTATCGTAAGTATTAGCGGTGCAAGTCTCAGGTTAAGACCAAATACACCTACCCTGATGTCGGACTCCCATAGAACCATAGTCATAATACCAATGGGATTCCGAGGGGTCTATCCAGAGCGAAGCTGTTTCCCGTACCATCGGTGAAACACAACCTCCTATCGCACTTGCATAAGTATCCAATACTTAAATATATGAGAACTATGCCGTTGTGCCCTCACAACGCGCACAAGTGCAATACTAGCCTATTCCGCATTATCGATGTCCTGTCTCGATAATACTACGACTAGGGATATTTAATGATTTATCCTACGTGGACTGATACTGTCTCATATCATTCTCCGTCCAGGAACAAATCATAGGGACCTCTCATCATTTATATATCTAAGGTGATCTAATCACAATTGATAAGAGTGCAATCTCCTTTGTCACATAGTTAATTTGTACAACAACACCATGATCTGTACAAATAGTGACGCTATGGGTCATATTATCCAACACTGGGGTCTTTTCCCGGGCCAAATTTTTTTTGAAAAGCCCGGCCTGTTGCCATCCCTACCCGTGTGGCATTTCACTCACGTTATTATTTAAATGATTAATATTATCGAAGATGTAAATTTTATTTATATTGATAAAATGTATAAATTATAGTTATTTCTTAACTCGCATTCTCGACATTTTTTTATTGGGCATATAAATCTTTATATCTTACTAGCCATGTAGGGTTTTGGTAAAACCAATTAAGGTGAATACATTAATCCCTACTGAGCAAGTGGTTTCGCTCATCCCTCAATTTAGAATTTAAGATTAGACCTTGTAGCTTCAGAGCTTGAGAGTGAGTTCTGGGTTTTGGAGATTCGGAGAGCAATGAGCGGGTTTGAATCCTCGAGAGTGTTAGGGTCGTTTTTAGTAGTTTTCTTCATTTCGGCGGTGCTAATACATTAGTGGAGGTAATTGACTTGTATTTGATATTATCAAACTGTTTAGTTGTTTAAGTGATGCATTGCATAATCAGACCATTATTTGAATTTTAATTATTTATTTCAAGACAGGTGTTCGCATAATTGGCACATGTTTTTGAGATTCTTACATTTTAGTCTCTTTTGACCAAGTCATATTTGGACTTTTTAACCGTTTTATATTGACTTTTTGACCATTTGACTGGTATTTTAGTCAAATTTATTTTATTTATTTACCCAGTCGTCATGGACCTCGGTTTTGGGTCGTGATAATATTTTTTGTATCAGAGCGCCAGCTTTAATTTCTTTGGGATGTGAAACCTGTCAAGGAAATATTTTGGGTTTTTTTTTTACGTTTTCAATATTTTGGTCCGTATACATAATCTAAGGATGAAAGTCTGGTAATATAATACGTAGTCAGCTGTAAGTTTCCGTGAAGAGATTATGATAGTGTTACCTTGATGCCGATGTAGGATTGAAACCTTGTATGACCAAAGCTTTGGAGTTAGGCCACTCTGGGTTGTCTAAAAGGTTATTATCCTACTTTTTGGGTAATAGATTGCTGCATAATTGTTGATTTTCTATCTTTTGGAATATAGGGTTTCACTTTTGGTCAATGTCATGTTTGGTTAGTTGGGCTTCTCTTATGTGTATTTTTCGTTCGGTTATGGATCCCACTGGGACATGTGCGACGTTTCGAGAAGGGTTATGAGTATTGTTGGAACTTGTTACGTCTTGAGAGTTTTTGAATATATGTTTCCCTTATTCTTGTGTTTTGTGTTTTCATATTATTTATGTTTACATTTTACATATTCTATTTACGTTTTCAAGTTGACGTATTAATTTACGTTATTTGGTTTATATTTTAAATTCAAGTCCCAGCTCATGTTTTTAGTTATATTTTCATGTGACGTTTTTAGCTTACGATTACATGCCACATGTTTATGAATTTCATTTTTAATGACATGTTCCAATGATTAAATATATTGATTATGATTCTGTTCGGTCGAATTTCATCCCGCACCTATTCCAAAATTGGTAATGAATAATATACGAGCTTGTATGCATAAGCCAGTATGTGTGTCAGATTATGGTTATTATGCCAGCTCGTTTTATGTTTTCAAGTGCACGTTCTCATTTTTAGTTTCACTGTGTAGTTCAGTTTTTGCTCATGTTACATTTTACAATTTTTCAGTCATGTTTTCATGTTCTCTGCTTATTGATGTCTTTTATGCATCATGTTTACATGTTCACAACTTACATTCTTCATGTGTCATGTTTACATGCTTTCAGTTGTCGTATTCCATGTGTTATGATTTTAGTTTTTCGATTGACATTCTTTGTAGTTTCTCACATTTACATGATTTTATTTGACGTCCTTTTATGTCTTTCGCGATGCCTCATGGGATTGATCAACCTCATAGACTCATTTAATTCAAGTTTATGTTTACGTTTTCGCTACGTGGTTCGATTTCAGCTTATGCTATGTTTTACAGTTTGTAATCAAGTTTTCATAAATACAATTTACAAGTGTTTCTATGTCTTCATTTGATGTTAAGTCATTTTAAGTCAGATTTTTCGTTTGACGTTGAAATGACTCATGTCTGTTGAGGTCATGTTTACGTACTTTCGGATCATGTTACGTTTTAATATTATGTTTACATGTTTGTAGTCCTGACATAGTTTTAAGTCTTGAAGTGTCTTTCAATTTTTCACGTTTACGTGCAGCCACGTTTTGATATTTCAGTTTTCATGTTCCATTATAGTTTACGGTCACGTTATGGAATTTAAGTCTTATTGAAGCTTTGTGTTTATATTTTCAATTTTCAGCTTTTTAGTTCATTTTGCTTCTTAGGTCATGAACCAGTGGTACCACGAACAAAGTCGTGGGGGTGTAGGATTTGGACTTCAGATCCATCCTTATTGTGAGGCCCAAAGCGGGAAATACTTTGTTAGTAGGTCCATTTATATGATATGACCTTGTATGGCATCATGCTTTCGGGCTTATTAATGAAGTGCTTGAGACACTCTCATCTTTCGGGCTTATTAACCCAAAATTTTTAGTAAGGGTACTATTTTATTTTCACTTAAAAGTCTTTGGTCAAAATTTTGAATTTTTTACTTTACGGGATGACCAAAATCTGAGGGATGTGACTGATATTTTCCAACCCTTTATAAATTGTTTTTCTTTTCCCTCTCTCCCAAATTGTGAGCAGCCTCTTCTCATTTTTTTTCTTTTCTTTCTTTTCTTCTTACATGTAAGAGAGAGATTCAGCCATGGGAGGCTGTTTTCTAGCTTGTGGGCTGGAGAAAATATAGAGCAGGTCGTGGGGAGTATTTTGGTGGTGGTGGTGTCGCCGGAGATGGACATTTTCCTGCGAGAACGTGGCTTGAAGATTCCGACAATTTTTGAAAGATTCATGGCAAACCGGATCTCCGTTGGGCGAGTGACCATCGCCATTAGATTCAGAACGATGGCGCGTATCTATTGGTGGCAGCAGTGTGGCGGCGCATGAAGGCCACGTGCCGACGTGTCTAGGCAGAATCTCCTGGTTGATATTGCGAGATTATCGTACTGCAAGTATACAATGTCAAGTTTTAGTAAAGATAAGTAGAGTGTCGAATCCACAGAAATTGTAATCAAATTTTCACTAAGTATTATAATTGATAAACCTAACTTTATTTAGAAAGTAAATTAAAATAATATAAATTTAAAACTAAAAACTAAATAAGCGAGAAATCTAAACATTTAATGAAGATACACCAAGATGAGATAGATTCTAGAGTCTGATTTTACCTAGCTATCCCTTATGTATTTTCTATGCCGATTAATTATTATTCAATATCTTAGTTTATAAGTCAAGAATCCTAAGTTATTCTAACTCTCTCTCCTGAGTGCCGAGTGAAAATACTATCAATTACCGACTTTGATATCCCTATAAAAATCTAGTAATTAACAATTCATTACGCTATGTGATTCTTTATTAACGACTTCAAAGGAATTATAGGTTCTCCCCAACTCTATAAATCTCATAGGTTATATTATCTAGATCCTATTCAAAATCCCCTCTCCCGAGTGATAAATTCTAAACATGCAACATCTTAATTTGTGGCAAACAAACTAGAAGCATTAAACACAAGACAATATAAATAAATTGAATTAAAAATTTAATAAAAATCAAATTGGAAAATAACACATAGGTTCAAGCATATGCTCTATCATCCTCTAGAATAATAGAATTAGTTCATGACTAAAGATACAAATAATGAAAATAATGTCAAGAATATAATGGACAATATTAGAGTTTAAGGAAAGAAACTAGAAGATAAAATCTGAATCGAATCCATTCGTCTTCGGACCTCACCGTCTTCATCTTCTCTTATCGCTCTTCAATCTCCCTCATTGGATCTCTCTAAAATATGTGTTTAGAACACTTTGATTGTGTATTTTTCTCCCTTTTAGGGCTTTGGACGAGCTTCTATATTTATAGGGAAGTCCTGGAGTCTTTGTGCGTGTAGAATACTGAAAACTGACGTTTCTGGAAGTCTGCCACAGTGTGGCGACACCAGAATTGACGCCGTGATGGATATCTCTTGGGAATTATTACGTGTTCATCCTAGTGGGGCGTCGCAACGCCACTCCATTTTTCAGGATGAGTATTTTCTACGCATTTAGCCTTCCTGCGTACTTCTAGTACATCATTAAGCTCCCAAAATAAGTCTATTTGTCCCAAGATCCATGTTTCAATGCTTCCTAATAATAAAACATAAACGAACCTACAAAATACATTAAAATGACACGGAACCTAACAAAATAGTAAGCTAAGAATGAAGGAATAAGTGGGTATAAATTGTTGGGGTTTTGGGCGATGGGGCGCAGCGGAAGCACGAGTTCGGGCGAAATCGTATTTTTAAAACTTTTTTCAAAATATCGAATAAATTATTCAATATCCAATATGAATAATTTATTCATATTTCACCTTAACCAATTTATTCAATATCAAATATTGACATCAACATTGTTGAAAACTCGCGAAACTTTTACGAAAACAGTTTTTCCACAAAATATCCTTAAACTCATTTTTGACCGAACCGACTACTCGATACTTATGGAAACTACCTAGGTCAGCTCCAATAGTGTCGGGCCAGTTCATGGGCTGCCCGAACAGTGACAGATTCACTGTTTTGGTAGCCGTCACCCGGTTGGCTTAAAATCCACTCGGTAACGCCGTTTTTGGCCGTTTTCGCTTATTTCAAGTCGGAAACACTTTCCGGAAAATGTTCCAACTCCCAAAACACATCCACAACATTCTAAAGACAACATTTTCATCACAAAAATAGAAAAATGTGCAGGTCTAATCCAGTGAACAAATTTGCCAAAAATTCATGCTTAAATCCTATTTTCAACAAGATTAATCTAATTAATCCATCACCAAATCAGTCCCACCACATATGAACAACTCTAGAACAATTATAGGCTATTTTGGAGTCGATCAAAAACTCTAGAATGGCAACACTTCAACAATTGAATAATTTGAAACTAAATTACAATAATTTCTTCCAAACACACTTCACACATGCACACTAGCTTCTAATCCATCCACCACACAACAAAGCCCCAAATTTTTCAGATTTGTAAGAACCCTAGAACCATTCTAATTCATCAAGAAACAAGAAATCCAATTTCTAATCTTAGGGATGAAGTGGATTACCTTTAATCACTTGTTTCCTATGCTTTTTCCTTGAGTTTTCTTTCAAATCTCCATGGATTGATCAAACAAAGTTGAAACCCATTTCCATTAGGCCTTGAATGTTCTGTTGGACAATTATGACCCATATCATCACTATTTGTACATAACATGGTTGTGGGACACATGAATCTGGACGACGCATGTTGTCCCGGGCTCGCGGCCCGGTCGGGAGTACGGAGTAGCCACGGGGGACTAAACCGGAGAATAATGGAGTTGCCACCCGGTGTGAACCGGGAAAATGAGATTTAAGGCCGCACTCACCCCTCGCAAGGGAAGACCTCAAACCGTTGGGTTCGGAATGGTCCCTTACTTATGCCACTTGTAATGAAAGGATTTATATAATAATTTAATCAAGTTTAAGTAACACTTATTTACAAGAGTATCATGCTTCTAAATTCACATGCATACATCAATAAGTTCATCACAACATGCAACATCACATGGCAATCTCATGAACATTTCTCAATCATATGATAGGGAAAACTAAGAACAACCTAATCATGCTTGAGTACTATCTCATGAACATATTAACCAAATAACATGCTAACAACCTAATCATGCTTGAATATCATCCCAAGAACACATCGAATGGGTGAATGCAGGAATACAAATAATATGATTGGCTACATAATATAAGGGAGATCACCCAAAAGGCAGTCGTGCATGAAATATGATGAGACAGACTTAGTTAAGTGTGTGCGCGTTCGTGTAACGTTCGTAAATGCGTTCGAACGGTAAACAGAAGGTTCGCGTTCGTGTAGCATTTGATAACGCGTTCGAACGGATCCAGACCTGATGAAACAAAATGCATGCGCGTTCGAGTAGCGTTTGTAAAAAGCGTTCGAACGGGAAACAGAAGGTTCGCGTTCGTATAGCGTTCGAAAACGAATTCGAACGGGAACAGACCTGATGCACAAAATGTGACGCAATGTATACATAAAAAAAGCAAATAGCGAAATACGAAGCGTGGCGAAACATCGTGGTGAAGGATTTTAACCTCTCCAATTAGAGGACCTTTCATCGCACTTACTAAGCCCATGCGCTTATCTCAATGCATATAAAAAATAAAGGCAATAACCTTAGACTTCATGTACCCGATTGAACACATCTTACATTCAACTGAATATACGTTAATCGGCGCGGCAAAACATCATGGTAAAGGATTTTAACCTCTTCAATTAGACGACCTTTCATCGCACTTACTAATCCCATGCGCTCGATCACATCATGCATACAAGAATAAAGAAATCATATCAAACTTAGTATGTCCGATTTAACATATCTTGCATTCAACCGAACACACATCAACTGGCGCGGCAAAGCATCGTGGTAAAGGGCTTTAACCCCTCCCCATAGGGGATCTTTCATTGCACTTACTAAGCCCATGCGCTCGATTGAATCATGCATACAAAGAATTAAGAACAATAATATCAAACTTAGTATGCCCGATTGAATATATCTTGCATTCAACCGAACACACATCAACCGGCGCGGCAAAGCATCGTGGTAAAGGGTTTTAACTCCTCCAAATAGGGGACCTTTAATCCGACTTACTAAGCCATGTGCTCGATTGTATCATACATACAAAAGTAACATGCAGAATTCAAATAATGAAAATAAATAAATCCAAGCAACATAAAACAAAAGAATGTGCCGTTTTACTAAAGTGGTACATGGAGTTGTATCCCGAGTACAGATCATACTACCGTCCATTCGGAATCGGCTATGAAATTTATGTCCGGGTTTCCATCCTATATACCACAAGAGGCGACACATTTTCCATTTTATTCAAGCCACAACATGCATCCACAAACGACTCTCATGCAAATAGAATTCAATAAACAATCAAAAGACGAATATAGACTAATGAGAAAAGTGCCCTCAGGTCTAACCTTTTAAATCACCTCTCGGATGTACGGTACACGATCGTCGGAAGGGTGGATGCTCCGCAACTCTTCCGGTTCACTGGTTTACTGGTCTCGTTCGTTGTCTTACTGT
Source organism: Zanthoxylum bungeanum (assembly GCA_019454045.1). Taxonomy (NCBI): domain Eukaryota; kingdom Viridiplantae; phylum Streptophyta; class Magnoliopsida; order Sapindales; family Rutaceae; genus Zanthoxylum; species Zanthoxylum bungeanum. Next base: position 45,729 of record SKCR01055087.1, on the reverse strand, counting down.
TTTGAGTCGTCGTTCTCCGTCTTTTACTGCTGCTTTTGACTCCGATTCGCTGCCGTTTTGCTACTGTTTTGCTGCTGTATTTTAGTTACTGTTTTTGGGATGTTTTGGCTACTGTTTTGGGTGTGATTTTCAGTGGTGTTATGGTGTGGTTCGGGGGCTGTTTTATGTGTGTTTTAGGGCTGCTGTATGGACTGTTTTTCGGTGATACAAGGTTGCTGAATAGAGGTCTGGTTTTCGGTGATTAGGAAATGGGAACTCCTAGGGTTTCTGTGTGTGTTGTGATTTTCGTGTGAGTTGTGTGTATATTATGTGTATGAGCTAGAGGATGCATGTCTTGGTTAGGGGTTGTTTATATAGAGAATGGCTAGGGCTCTACCTTGTCTCACAAGGAAGGGGTTTTGGCATTAAAAGGAGGATTTGATTTGGTGTTAGACAATGAAAGCAATGGATTTGATGGGGGACAAAATTGGGCTAGATTAGGAATGCAATATCTTTAATTTGTTATGATTGATTTTAATTAGGCATGACATCTTTTTAATTTAGTATGTGATTTGGTTTAGTTAAGAAGGAATCTTGTGTAATTGGTGGGTGAATATCTTAATTAAGGAATTAAAATATTTGATTGATTTTAATGTTTATTTTAATTTGGTATGTGATTTTTAGATTTGTTTTGATTTCACCATGTGTTAAATATGTGTTTTAAGTGGGCTTGGGCGTGTGGGCCAAGGCTTGGGCAAATTGGGCTTAATGTGAGGCTAGCAGCAAAACCAGAATTACCGACACCGTTCGAACGCCTCCTCGGACGCGGCACGAACGCCCGCAATCTGTTTGGAGTTCGAACGTATACACGAACGCAGCACGAACGAAAACAATGAACCTTGTTTATTCTTAATTTCCCCTTCCGATGTCCATTTTCCGTGACCTCCGTAACTTAAAAGGTAGTGTCTCCAAATGAGACTCATCATAGGGACTTATGTGCAAAAATGCAGTGCCTACAGTGTAGGGGTTTTTAGGGGCAAATCCGGTAACGCAGCGGAAGCGGTGGAAGATTGTATTTTCCGATTTCAAAAATTTTTCTCGGATTAATTAAATAAACATATTTATTTAATTATCCAATAATCAAATTATGAAATAAAATTCAAATGAATCATATTCAAGTGAATTTACCGAAATGCCCTTACATTGGTATTTTGTCCATTTTAGTCCGAAATTGATCAAATCAATTTTGAATGATTCTAAATCATTTCTAAGATGAACTTAGCATGTTCAAAACATCAAAACACCAAAAGCAACCAAATCCCCAAATTTGACTCACTTGGCCGAATGCTCCCGATGGTATGCCATTTGTGCACTTTGTCATTTCTTGCTTCAAAACACATCAAGATGTAATCCAATCAACATGAAACTTTATATGCATCATATACACATCCAAATACACAACATATATGAAAAGCCCCAAATTTGGAATTGGTCATGAACCCTAATTTTTCAATTTCATCAAATTGGACAAATTAGACCAAATTGGTTACATCCAATACTTCAATCATGTTTCTTCCATCCAATCAAAGTCTCAACACAATGAAACAACTCAAGATCAAATCTAGGTCATCTAAGAGTGGGTCAACAACTCTAGATTAGCAACAAGGTTTCCAAAACCATAAAAGAATACTTATAACTACACTAGTCACAAGCTTTCTCCATTATATTTAAGTGTTATGGCCGAATTTAATGAAAAATAAAGGAAAAAGATATTTTCATTTTCAAACAATTTTGAACAAATATCTTAAGAAGTCAAATCAATTTGACAACCTTTTCCTTTAATGTATAAGTCAACAATTGCAACTTATAATCATTTCCTAACTTTATCATTTGGTGATATATTTATATTTTAATTATATTAATCATTTAACAATTAAATAATTAAATAATTAATTAAATACAAATATATCAAATATATGTATTATATTTACCTTAAATATCTCAAATACATATATTATGATATATGTCAAATACCTTTATTTGACTATTTATTAATGTGTATTTAATAATATCATATATTAAATACAAATACACATTAATTAGGAAATGACGGTTCGGCCCGTTCGCATGTATTTTTCGTTTAACGATTAAACGATTTATAAATAATCATCATTATTCATAAATGTTGCTCTAGTGCTCTACGAGTATGTTTCATTATTGAGACTCTCTAGATTCAGGTATATCCGTCATGAAATCCAATTTTGTGTACATAATCTATCCACCCGTAGATTATGACGATCACGGATAATCTCGTTGAATCATACATGTCGAGGTCATTGCATACGTATAATCCCTCCGTCACAGGTATCCAGATAATCCCAGAGATATAGATGTGAACGTCAAATATCTATAGGTATTATCTCGTCGACGTATCTATTAGCAATTTTTAAATAACACTCGGAACTTACTTCCGATGTATACTGTGGCCACAGATTTAACAGACTGCTAAATATATATGGACTACCTATGCTCTGTACACAGAACTGACGGATCCTATCTTGACACACAAGATATCCTGAGGATCGATCCACACCCAATGAACAGGCGGAGGTCTGATCTAAATAGATCGGTGACGTGACTGCCATCTAAGTGTGGAGGATGTCTCATACATCCACAATGGTGTCTCAAGTCGAAGGACCACTATGCTACTCAACCCGAGAAGATTCTTATTGACGTTGGTGTACCATCCATTAAGAATCTTCGGTTGGTGTACCATCCATTAAGAATCTTCGGTGAGCCGTTCAGTGTTTATCCACTATAAACACCTACACGTCTATACGAGTCTCCCTAGACTCATGGTTCATTGGGATAAACCATCGGACCAAGTCTCGATATACGATATGTACTGGTCTCAACGGATTTGACTAACCGACCCGTGTTAGAAAATCTTGACCAGGAACTATGTTTGATAATAATAATATAGCAGTGACACTTCCCAATGTCAATTACAAACTAACTTTGTAACTGTGTACTGCATTATATATTATCGGGCCTTTGTCTAATATATACATATCACTAAACCATATTTAGTTTCAATCTAATCGTAATCAGATCGAATACGTATATAAGAACAAGAGGTGCAACCATAAATAAGTAATATTATGGAATAAGGGGATGTTCGTATTCATGAATCATACATAAATACGGTCCGGATTGGCGCTCTGAGCACCAACCCCAACATACAGTCGCCCCCACTTTGATGGGACTTGTGGAATGTGTAATAGTGACAATCCTATCAAAGTTATGCAATGCATTTTCACTTACCTGGCTCGCCAGCTGCCACTTGACTTACCATGTGTTGAGTTGAGTTGATTTGGTGGTGAGGTGCTGCGACCCCCGGTTCATTCCCGAACCGTGCTCCATTTTTAGAGCGCTATTTTCGGCATCTTTTGTGTGTGTGCTCCATTTTGGAGCGCCATTTCCGGCATTTGCTTTGTGTGCTCCATTTTGGAACGTCATTTTCGGCATCTGTTATGAGTGCTCCATTTTGGAGTGCCATTTTCGGCGTCTGTTGTGGGTGCTCCATTTTTGGAGTGCCATTTTCGGCGTTTTCTATGTGTGCTCCATTTTGGAGCGCCATTTTCGGCATCTGTTGTGGTAGCGGTCCATTTTCGAACCGTGCTGTACGAGAATGTGGCTCATTTTTGAACCGTTATTTGATGAGATGGTCTTTGCCGCTACAAACCTGTGAAAACAAAACAAACATCGCATGTATGTGATATGTATGCATGTATGCATGTATATGTATCATATTCCGATGGGTTAGGCCTTCCTTGGTCCATTTCCGAACCGTGCTCCATTTTCAGAGTGCCATTTTCAGCGAGATGAGATGATGGTCCATTTCGAACCGTGCTCCATTTTCGGAGTGCCCTTTTCGACGAGATGCGATAATGGTCCATTTCCGAACCGTGCTCCATTTTCGGAGTGCCCTTTTCGGCGAGATATGATAAGGGTCCATTTCCGAATCGTGCTCTATTTTCGGAGTGCCATTCTCGGCTGAATTGTTCTGATGTCTCCATTCCCGGATTGTTCATTCTCAAACTCTGATTGCCATTATCGGCTTTTTCATTCTTGAACTCCGCTCTGTTCTCGGATTCTACTCCATTCTCGGATTGTTAATTCTCAAACTGTGCTCCATTCTCGGAGTGCCATTCTCGGCTTCTTCATTCTTAAACTGCTGATATAGGCCTCGATCTTGGGATTCATTCCCGGATTCATTCTAAAACTCTGACGATGTGGGCCTTGACCCTGGGACTCATCCCCAAACTGAAACTGATATGGGCCTCAACCCTGGGACTCATCCCCAAACTGAAACTGATATGGGCCTCAACCCTAGGACTTATCCCCAAACTGAAACTGATATGGGCCTCGCCCCCAGACTGAAACTGATTCATTTCTGAAACTGACGACATTTTACTGTGCTTGCTTCTGATTGGCTTGTCTTTGCCGCTTTCTCTTTTTCTTCTTGAAATTGTGAATACAAAACAAGACAAAGATTGCATGTATATGACGTGTATGCATGTATGCATGAATGTGTTTCCTATTCCGTTGGGTTAGGTATTCGCCCCAATCCTCCTCAGGCAAAGTACTGCTTCAACCTTTCCACTTTAATCGGCTCGGTGAACTCATTCCCTTCCAAGTGTGATAGTCTCACTGCCCCATTTCTCAATTTCTGAATGATCACCATATCTTTTCTGCTTGCTGCTTTCGGGAATTCCCCGTGTTCTAACATCACTGAATTTCATAGTACCAAGGTTGAATGCTTTTCTCAAATATACTCATGTTGCCGGTTGAAAGGAAGAGATTCAGTCAAGTAAGCAAAACGAACGTCTTTATTATTATTAAGAAGAGGTTCGAACGAAGAGACAACATCAATGTCTTTATTAAAAATGCAGGATCAAATAAACTAGGAGGAATAACTTCATCATTCGCAGCATTGCCTTCTTCATTGGCCTATGGTTCTCCACCGTTGCCATCCCTATTCCTATGAATGAAGCTGAGTGGTTGAGAGTTTGGAGGACAAGGGTTTCGGGTAGGCCAGAGTTGATCATGTAGTTGGGTAGGGGATTTCTGTGTGCGTTGGGTTGTTCTATTTCTGGTCAGGTATTTTGTGGGAGTCAATGAGGTTTTGGATCTCGTGCCTAAGGCGGGTGCAGCTATCAGTTTCGTGACCCCTTCTCCGATGGAATGACAATACAGGCTTAGGTCAAGGTTGGGTGGTACAGGGTTTGGAATTGGTTTAGCCTCTAAGGGTTCCAGAAGTCCTTGCGCCTTTAGCTTTTCGAACACCTTTGACATAGGTCTACCAAGATTGGAGAATCGCCTATTTCTGACGGTAGCGACCTCGGCCGTAGTGGGTTTGGTCTCAGAATGCCCCCCAAAAGTTCTTTTATTCTGGCCATAAAACTTTCTGTTTTCAGCCTCCTTCTTCAATATCCATAACAGTCTCTATCAACTGTCGGAAATCCACAATAATGGAGGTCATCCTCCTCAGTTTGCCATAAATTGAGGGCTTAGTACCCTTGATAATCATCTTAATCTGGTCCTTCTCTGAAGGCCGAGTCTGCATTTTCAAAAATTGACCTCTCCAGCGGTCTACATACTATTTGAAGCTCTCCTCCGGCTTCTGCTTAGTGTTCTCCAAATCTCGGAGTGACAAATCAATCTCCAAGTCTGTAACATACTGCTTTAGAAAAGCATCAGCTAGTTCCCTCCAATCTTCCTTAACCTTCTTCTCAAGGCTATGATACCAAACCACAGGTGCCCCCTCGAGTGACATCCCAAACATCTTTTGGACTTGGCGCTGTGATAGGCCCACTGAACTCATGACTGAGACATTGCTGCAGATGGACTCTTGGGTCTCCATTCCCATTAAACTTGGCCATGTCCGGCATTTTAAACTGATGGCATCTGTTCTCCGAAGGTCATTGCCCATAATCTAACAACTCTTCATGTTTACCCCTCATTTTGCGGGTAACTGTTTCAACCTGATCCCGAAGCTTCTGAAATTCTGCCTGAGACCCAATCACTTTGCCTGTTGCATACTCTGCCATGTCATCATCAAAAGTGGGGATATCATCCCCCAACCATTCGAAGGCTCATCGCGCCTTACATTCTCAAAATTTCCCCCAGCACGGGGCACAACCATATTGTTTCATGGCAGTAGTCAAGGCTTGCACTGTTCAGTGACCTTGGCGAGACCGTTTTCCAACTGATCCATATGGGATACCTCAATATCCGATTCACTCATGTCTGTTCCAGTATTTTGGTGAGTCTTCCCTTTTCCATAACCCAACGGGAATCTATGATGGCTTTCAGAACACAAGGGTTAACATGATGTATGTATGCATGGGGTGCATGAGATGCATGTAACATATATAACATACTAAATCAACTAAAATTTTCAAACAAATCGGTCCGTTATCATCTTAGAAGCTTTTGGGCTAACTGTCATAGGAGTGAACTCGTCCCAGTTTAAATGGCCCAACGAGTTCACATCTCATGGCAATGAGCCCAACTAAATCCAAATGGTAATGTTCCGAACACAAACACAAAATGGCCCATCAACATTTAGAAGCCTTTGGCCCAATCGTCATAAGGTACGTTGTTGTCCCAGTTTAAATGGCCCAACAAGCCCATATCCCATGACAAATGGTCCAAATGGATCCAAACGACGATGTTCCCAAACACAAGCATAGAAGAAAGATAATGCAAACATAACGTAATAATTTCTACAGAATGGCCCATCAACATTTCAGAAGCCTTGGGTCCAATGGTCATAAGGTACGAACTCGCCCCAGTTAAAATGGCCCAGCAAGTCCGCATTTCTGACAATGGTCCAACAGCGTCCAAATGAGGATGGCCCACAAGCACATACTCAAGGAAATAATTGTTACTTTAACCATACAATCCCGGTCTATGGGTGGGTTCACAAGAGTGTAGACAAAAGCTCTCATCGACGAAGGATGGCCCACAACAAGGTCTCCCCAATCAAGGGTTCGAGCAACCAAGTGAGCGCACCATTTTTTATACACTAAGGTACGTGCCAATGAGCTATGGTGTGTGACGGACTGTCAAATGGATTTCCCGTTGTAGATTCCCCAGAGGGAAGGTGGAGCGAGGCTCACTTAAATACCCAAGCCTCTTAGGCTCTTATCGCTTGGTGTCAGGAATAAACAACGAGTCTTCCAAATTAGTTCATCACAATAGGCTACGAGTAGATGGCTATCTAGGTGCCTTCACAGCTTTTCCTTCTAGAAAGGTAGTGAGTGAAGGAAGACACCAAACCATTACCTAGCCTCAAAATGCCTTTGATTAAACCCTCATTTCATCCATTATAGACACGGTCAATTAGAACATAAATCCAAACATTACAAGATATATTTCAGGGCCGATTCTTTATCCCCAGTGGAGTCGCCAGACTATGGGACACAGGAATCTGGACGACGCATGCTGTCCCGGGCTCGCGGCCCGGTCGGGAGTACGGAGTAGCCACGGGGGACTAAACCGGAGAATAATGGAGTCGCCACCCGGTGTGAACCGGGAAAATGAGATTTAAGGCCGCACTCACCCCTCGCAAGGGAGACCTCAAACCATTGGGTTCGGAATGGTCCCTTACTTATGCCACTTGTAATGAAAGGATTTATGTAGTAATTTAATAATCATTTAAGTAACACTTATTTCCAAGAGTATCATGCTTCTAAATTCACATGCATACATCAACAAGTTCATCACAACATGCAACATCACATGGCAATCTCATGAACATTTCTCAATCATATGATAGGGAAAACTAAGAACAACCTAATCATGCTTGAGTACTATCTCATGAACATATTACCAAATAACATGCTAAAAACCTAATCATGCTTGAATATCATCCCAAGAACACATCGAATGGGTGAATGCAGGAATACAAATAATATGATTGGCTACATAATGCAAGGGAGATCACCCAAAAGGCAGTCGTGCATGAAATATGATGAGACAGACTTAGTTCAGTGTGTGCGCGTTTGTGTAGCGTTCGTAAACGCGTTCGAACGGTAAACAGAAGGTTTGCGTTCGTGTAGCGTTTGATAACGCGTTCGAACGGATCCAGACCTGATGAAACAAAATGCATGCGCGTTCGAGTAGCGTTTGTAAAATGTGTTCGAACAGGAAACAAAAGGTTCCCGTTCGTATAGCGTTCGAAAACGCGTTCGACCGGGAACAGACCTGATGCACAAAATGTGACGTAATACATACATAAAAAAAAAGGCAAATAGCGAAATACGAAGCGCGGCGAAACATCGTGGCGAAGAATTTTAACCTCTCCAATTAGAGGACCTTTCATCGCACTTACTAAGCCCATGCGCTTATCTCAATGCATATAAAAAATAAAGGCAATAACCTTAGACTTCATGTACCTGATGAACACATCTTTAATTCAATCGAATATACGTTAATCGGCGCGGCAAAGCATCATGGTAAAGGATTTTAACCTCTTAAATTAGAGGACCTTTCATCGCACTTATAAGCCCATGCGCTCGATCACATCATGCATACAAGAATAAAGACAATCATATCAAACTTAGTATGTCCGATTTAACATATCTTGCATTCAACCGAACACACATCAACTGGCGCGGCAAAGCATCGTGGTAAAGGGCTTTAAAACCCCTCCCCATTGGGGATCTTTCATTGCACTTACTAAGCCCATGCGCTCGATTGAATCATGCATACATAGAATTAAGAACAATAATATCAAACTTAGTATGCCCGATTGAATGTATCTTGCATTCAACCGAACACACATCAACCGGCGGCGGGCAAAGCATCATGGTAAAGGGTTTAACTCTCCAAATAGGGGACCTTTAATCCGACTTATTAAGCCCATGCGCTCGATTGTTTCATACATACAAAAGTAACATGCAGAATTCAAATAACGAAAATAAATAAATCCAAGCAACATAAAACAAAAGAATGTGTCGTTTTACTCAAGTGGTACGTGGAGTTGTATTCTGAGTACAGATCATACTACCGTCCATTCGGAATCGGCTATGAAATTTATGTCCGGGTTTCCATCCTATATACCACAAGAGGCGACACTTTTCCATTTCATTCAAGCCACAACATGCATCCACAAACGACTCTCATGCGAATAGAATTCAATAAACAATCAAAAGACGAATATAGACTAATGAGAAAAGTGCCCTCAGGTCTAACCTTTTAAATCACCTCTCGGATGTACGGTACACGATCGTCGGAAGGGTGTATGCTCCGCAACTCTTCCAGTTCACTGGTTTACTGCTCTCGTTCGTTGTCTTACTGTTTTGAGTCGTAGTTCTCCGTCTTTTGCTGCTCTTTTTGACTCCGATTGGCTGCCGTTTTGCTACTGTTTTGCTGCTGTATTTTAGTTACTGTTTTTGGGATGTTTTGGCTACTGTTTTGGGTGTGATTTTCGGTGGTGTTATGGTGTGGTTCGGGGGCTGTTTTATATGTGTTTTAGGGCTGCTGTATGGACTATTTTTCGGTGATACAAGGTTGCTGAATGAAGGTCTGGTTTTCGGTGATTAGGAAAGGGGATCAAGAGAATTTTTATGTTATTTCTTGAGTATGCGTGAACTCCTAGGGTTTCTGTGTGTGTTGTGATTTTCCTGTGAGTTGTGTGTATATTATGTGTATGAGCTAGAGGATGCATGTCTTGGTTAGGGGTTCTTTATATAGAGAATGGCTAGGGCTCTACCTTGTCTCACAAGGAAGGGATTTTGGCATTAAAAGGAGGATTTGATTTGGTGTTAGACAAGGAAAGCAATGGATTTGATGGGGGATAAAATTTGGCTAGATTAGGAATGCAATATCTTTAATTTGTTATGATTGATTTTAATTAGGCATGACATCATTTTAATTTAGTATGTGATTTGGTTTAGTTAGGAAGGAATCTTGTGTAATTGGTGGATGAATATCTTAATTAAGGAATTAAAATATTTGATTGATTTTAATGTTTATTTTAATTTGGTATGTGATTTTTAGATTTGTTTTGATTTCACCATGTGTTAAATATGTGTTTTAGGTGGGCTTGGGCGTGTGGGCCAAGGCTTGGGCGAATTGGGCTTAATGTGAGGCTAGCAGCAAAACCAGAATTACCGACACCGTTTGAATGCCTCCTCGGACGCGGCACGAACGCCCGCAATCTGTTTGGAGTTCGAACGTATACATGAACGCAGCACGAACGAAAACAATGAACCTTGTTTATTCTGAATTTCCCCTTCCGATGTCCGTTTTCCGTGACCTCCGTGACTTAACAGGTAGTGTCTCCAAATGAGACTCATCATAGGGACTTATGTTCAAAAATGCAGTGCCTACAATGGTGTTGTTGTACAAATTAACTATGTGACAAAGGAAATTGCTCTTTTATCATTTGTAATTGGATTACCAAGATACATAAATGATAAAAGTCCATATGATTAGTTCCAGATTAATAAGATATGAGACAGTATTAATCCACTCAGGCTTAATAATTAAAATATCCCTCGTCGTAGTATTATCGAGATTGGACATCGATAATGCGGAATAGACTAGTATTGCACTTGTGCGCATTGTGGGAGCATAACGGCATAGTTAGCATATATTTAAGTATTGGATACTTATGCAAGTGTGATAGGAGGTTGTGTTTACCGATGGTACGGAAATAGCTTCGCTCTGGATAGACCCCTCGGAATCCCATTGGTAGTATGACGATGTGTCTATGGGAGTCTGAATCAAGGTAGGTGTATTTGGTCTTAACCTGAGACTTACATCGCTAATACTTGAGATAATCAATATACTTTGGTTTTGGTCGTCCGGGGCTTTAACAGGTTCCGTGTACGCCTCTTCTGGGTATATTGAGAATCGTAGTATATTGGGTGTGATGTCAAGATGGAAGTATCACTTCAGTCATATAGCGGGCTCGGGTTCGCTAATTCCGAATTAATGAATTTTCCGTTGCGATGTAATTAAATCAAATTTAATTAAATAATTATGCATAGCAAAATTACTATTCACGTCGCTAGCGAATTAATTCTAAATTAACTCGTTCGCCCGAATTAAAATCTAATTTTAATTCCGCGTCGAAATCTAATTTCGTTTAATATATCAAATATATTATTTTATCGATTAATTCCAAATTAATCGTTCTCTCTCTTTAAATAGTATTTTATCCCAGATAAAATATCTCCGTAATTAATCCCATTATTTTTCTCTCTTTATAATTAATTATATCCGAGTCATACGTCATCGGTTAATCTTCGGGAAGCGACCAATGAGATCCCTGGATATGTTGGTAGTAAATCCGGTCGTCGGACTATCCGAATATGTACGTATCTAGTACTACGTTTTTACCGATTTACAAGACATGGTTTGCTTCTAGCAAAGCACCGTGCCTACCCAATTATCCAGAAATATTCTTAAAGGAATATGTAATCTATATCAGGCGTATTATACGTAGTATTGCGTATTGCGATCCAGTATCGGATCTCACGTGCTAGGCCTGGGGCTGGAATTGTGTCTGCCCCGTACGAAGCACATATCAGATCTCTGGTAACTAGTCTCTATAATCGGATAAACATGACCTAGTCATCTCCATATGACTGAAGTGATATTTCCATCTTGACATCACACCCAATACACTACGATTCTCAATATACCCAGAAGAGGAGTACATAGAACCTGTTAAAGCCTTGGACGACCAAAACCAAAGTATATTGATTGGCGCAAGTATTAGCGATGCAAGTCTCAGGTTAAGACCAAATACACCTACCCTGATTCAGAATTCCATAGACACATAGTCATACTACCAATGGAATTCTGAGGGGTCTATCCAGAGCGAATCTGTTTCCGTACCATCGGTAAACACAACCTCCTATTACACTTGCATGAGTGTCCAATACCCAAATATATGAGAACTATGCCGTTATGCTCCCATAACACGTACAAGTGCAATACTAGTCTGTTCCGTATTACCGATGTCCAATCTCGATAATACTACGACTATGGATGTTTTAATGATTAAACCTTAGTGGATTAATACTGTCTCATATCTTATTAATCCGGAACTAATCATATGGAATTTTATCATTTATATATCCAATAATCCAATTACAAATGATAAAAGAGCAATTTCCTTTGTCACATAGTTAATTTCTACAACAACACCATGTTATGTACAAATAGTGATGCTATGGGTCATAATTGTCCAACAATCTCCCACTTGGCCTATAGCCAATCACTCAAGTGTCCTACACTTGAACTATGTACGGTTCGCTCAAACTTATACTGAGAAACTACTTTCGTAAGCGGATTTGCAAAGTTTTCATCTGATACGATTTATTCGATAATCATATCGCCACGATGTATGATCTGAACGAATCAGATGAATAGTTGAAGTATATACTTTGATCGTGATGAGACCATTAATTCTTTAGCCTGTGCTGTAACCTAGCTCAGCTGCTAACAGAACTATATCTAATCTGATTAGGATTATTTAGATCCAAAGTGCTTCAATTGCTGCCTTAGTTGTAGCAATATTCCACTTTTTTTGTTTATACGGCAACAGTACCTTACTTGGAAGATTTCCAGCTCACTGTTCCGTTATTCAAACTATATAGTACCTTTATTACGACTTACAGTCGTTATTGTCGGTTTGGAAACTTGCAGCAGTGAACCTAGTCACTTCAAGTTCTCATTCTCCATAGTTTAAGAAAGCATCCTTAGTTCATCTAAGATACTTAAGGATGTTCTTAACATCAATCCAGTGACTATCACTTGGATTGGCCTGATTGTGACTCCATATGCTCAGTGTACGAGTTCTCGAGAGTGCCAACAACTTTTAGATCTATCCCAGTAGATCTTTATTCCTAGAATAAAGATTGTCTCTCCCAAGTATTCTACGGAGAATTTTTCATGAAAGCCAAGCTTTCACCGATTGTTTTATGGGAATATCATTTCTAAGAAATGATATATCATTATTTTATAGGACAGTCATTGTCAGTGCGCTCCCACAAACTTCGTTATATACACAAGAATCATATTAGTTTTGAATTAAATCATACACCATTATGATTACATCAAAACATCAGTTCCAAGAACATAATGCTTGCTTTAATCCATAAATGGATCGAATTAACTTGCAAACCTTGTTTGCATGTTTTGGTACGACAAAACCGTCAGGATGTTGTAAAACATCCTCCAAAAGGTTTCCGTTTAAGGAAAGCGATTTTGACGTTCAGCTACCATATTTCATAAATGAAACATGCAGCATTAGCAAGCATTATCCAAATGGATTTAACCATGGCAACGAGTAAAAGGTTTCGTCGTAATCGACATAATGTTGATAACGATACATTTTCGCTACAAGCCTAGCTTTGTACGTTGGTATGTTCCCATCCATGTATGTCTTCCTTGAAGACTAATATAGTACCAATAGGCACAATGCCTTATGGTATAACAACCAGTGTCCAAACTTGGTTGGTATACATGGAATCCATTTCGGATATCATGGCACTTTGCCATAATAGGGAGTCGATACCTTGTATCACTTCCTCATACGTAGTCAATTTGTCTTCCTCAGTAAGATTAACATCTTAATGAGGTGAGATCAGAAACCCATACCTCCCACGTTATTTTCTGACTCTCTCCGACTTACGCGGTTCTTGTGTATTCGAAGATTATGGTACAGTTTCATCCTTGATGAACTGTTTGTGTTCCATTAAGGTTCGGTGCCTGGAACAGTATCACTCCGATTTTCATCGAGGTTTACTTTCCTCCCACTTACCACTGCATATAGGTATTCCTCTTAGGAAAACCACATGAAGAGCAACAATTACATTGTTCTCTTGTGAGTTGTATAAGTATTATACTTTGGTTACCCTATGATAACCTAAAAATAGGCACTTATCCGATTTGGGTTCTGGTTTGGAATCATCCAAACATATGCCTAGCATTCCCAAATCTTCAGGGATGAGAAACCTGGTTTCTTTCCTGTTCATATCTAATATGAAATCTGTCAAACAGATTTTCATGGAACCTTATTCAAAATAAGTTTTGCACTGTTTAATGCATATCCCTTGAAGGAAAATGGTAGCTCAGAGCGACTCATGATTAACCTTATCATGTCCAACAAAATATGGTTTCTCAGTTCGGACACACCGTCAAATTGAGGTGTTCCGGGAGGAGTCCTTCATGAAAGAATACTATATTCTTTCATATATTCGAGAAACATATTGCGTAAGTATTTTCCATCATGGTCTAATCATGATGTTTTAATACTTTAGCCAATCTGTCTGTCAACTTCGTGTCGAAACTCTTTGAATTTATCAAAAGTTTCCGATTCGTGTTTCAAAAGAAAGACATAACCATAACGCGATGCCACATCCGTAAAGGTTACGAAGTATTCATATCCACCTCTAGCCTAGCTAGATATGGGCCCACTTACGTCACTATGAACGAGGGCTAACAGATCGGTGGCCACTAGTACTTTTACCAAGTAAAAGGTTTTTAGGCACTTTGCCTATTAAACTAGATTCGTAGCCTCATTTGAATAGAATCAAATCCTTCCTAGTACCCACGATGTATGATCTGAACGAATCAGATGAATAGTTGAAGTATATACTTTGATCGTTGATGAGACAATTAATTCTTTAGCCTGTGCTGTAACCTAGCTCAGCTGCTAACAGAACTATATCTAATCTGATTAGGATTATTTAGATCCAAAGTGCTTCAATTGCTGCCTTAGTTGTAGCAATATTCCACTTTTTTTGTTTATATACGGCAACAGTACCTTACTTGGAAGATTTCCAGCTCACTGTTCCGTTATTCAAACTATATAGTACCTTTATTACGACTTACAGTCGTTATTGTCGGTTTGGAAACTTGCAGCAGTGAACCTAGTCACTTCAAGTTCTCATTCTCCATAGTTTAAGAAAGCATCCTTAGTTCATCTAAGATACTTAAGGATGTTCTTAACATCAATCCAGTGACTATCACTTGGATTGGCCTGATTGTGACTCCATATGCTCAGTGTACGAGTTCTCGGAGAGTGCCAACAACTTTTAGATCTATCCCAGTAGATCTTTATTCCTAGAATAAAGATTGTCTCTCCCAAGTATTCTACGGAGAATTTTTCATGAAAGCCAAGCTTTCACACCGATTGTTTTATGGGAATATCATTTCTAAGAAATGATATATCATTATTTTATAGGACAGTCATTGTCAGTGCGCTCCCACAAACTTCGTTATATACACAAGAATCATATTAGTTTTGAATTAAATCATACACCATTATGATTACATCAAAAATCAGTTCCAAGAACATAATGCTTGCTTTAATCCATAAATGGATCGAATTAACTTGCAAACCTTGTTGCATGTTTTGGTACGACAAAACCGTCAGGATGTTGTAAAACATCCTCCAAAAGGTTTCCGTTTAAGGAAAGCGATTTTGACGTTCAGCTACCATATTTCATAAATGAAACATGCAGCATTAGCAAGCATTATCCAAATGGATTTAACCATGGCAACGAGTAAAAGGTTTCGTCGTAATCGACATAATGTTGATAACGATACATTTTCGCTACAAGCCTAGCTTTGTACGTTGGTATGTTCCCATCCATGTATGTCTTCCTTGAAGACTAATATAGTACCAATAGGCACAATGCCTTCTGGTATAACACACCAGTGTCCAAACTTGGTTGGTATACATGGAATCCATTTCGGATATCATGGCACTTTGCCATAATAGGGAGTCGATACCTTGTATCACTTCCTCATACATAGTCAATTTGTCTTCCTCAGTAAGATTAACATCTTAATGAGGTGAGATCAGAAACCCATACCTCCCGTTATTTTCTGACTCTCTCCGACTTACGCGGTTCTTGTGTATTCGAAGATTATGGTACAGTTTCATCATCCTTGATGAACTGTTTGTGTTCCATTAAGGTTCGGTGCCTGGAACAGTATCACTCCGATTTTCATCGAGGTTTACTTTCCTCCCACTTACCACTGCATATAGGTATTCCTCTTAGGAAAACCACATGAAGAGCAACAATTACATTGTTCTCTTGTGAGTTGTATAAGTATTATACTTTGGTTACCCTATGATAACCTAAAAATTAGGCACTTATCCGATTTGGGTTCTGGTTTGGAATCATCCAAACATATGCCTAGCATTCCCAAATCTTCAGGGATGAGAAAACCTGGTTTCTTTCCTGTTCATATCTAATATGAAATCTGTCAAACAGATTTTCATGGAACCTTATTCAAAATAAGTTTTGCACTGTTTAATGCATATCCCTTGAAGGAAAATGGTAGCTCAGAGCGACTCATGATTAACCTTATCATGTCCAACAAAATATGGTTTCTCAGTTCGGACACACCGTCAAATTGAGGTGTTCCGGGAGGAGTCCTTCATGAAAGAATACTATATTCTTTCATATATTCGAGAAACATATTGCGTAAGTATTTTCCATCATGGTCTAATCATGATGTTTTAATACTTTAGCCAATCTGTCTGTCAACTTCGTGTCGAAACTCTTTGAATTTATCAAAAGTTTCCGATTCGTGTTTCAAAAGAAAGACATAACCATAACGCGATGCCACATCCGTAAAGGTTACGAAGTATTCATATCCACCTCTAGCCTAGCTAGATATGGGCCCACTTACGTCACTATGAACGAGGGCTAACAGATCGGTGGCCACTAGTACTTTTACCAAGTAAAAGGTGTTTTAGGCACTTTGCCTATAAACTAGATTCGTAGACCTCATTTGAATAGAATCAAATCCTTCCTAGTACCCACTTTTCAAAAGTGTGGATATACGAGTCTTGTTAATGTGTCCCAGACAACAATGCCACAATAAGTCTCATCTGATAAATTTAGTTTGAGCTATTTGTTTGTCATGTTATACGTTTGAGATTCATTTATATTCAAAATATAAATACTGTTATTCACATCTAATGTGTTTATCAAATATCATCTTTATAAAATAAAACACTTTAGTGTTCTAGAATATAAAGGTATACCCGCAACAAGTTATACTCTGATATAAAGATAATGTTTCTAGTCAAACTAGTTACATTGTAATAGTTTCCTAATTTAAGTACACACCCGAAGGGTAGTTCCTAAAATTAGGTTTCTACGGTTAAAACAACGACTTTTGTGTCCCGTTTCTGACTCGCAGGTAAATCTCAACTGAAGTCAGTATCCTGCTTATCAGCAGATTCTGCACATTAGTACATATATTATGTACAATACTTAGTATCAAAATCCAATTTTGAAACTAATAGCGAACATGTTTATACCAAACATACTTAAAAAGCCGGAGCCTTGCCGCGCTTTTGTCACTTCTTTCATGTCTGCCTTTGTCCATATGGCAGTCACGCTTCCAATGGCCCCGTTTGCCACAGTTTAGGCAGACATCTTGGGATATGTCCTTTATCTTCCTAGAAGACTGTGATGATTCTGCCTTTGCCCCCTTTTAGAAGCTCTGGCTGTGCCTCCTAGAGCATAGCCATCAACTCTCCAAGAGTTTACTCTTGGTTCATAATGAACCTGCCCCAGCAAACCTAGCTGATCGATGTCAGCAATCATCTGCGACACCTAGTGCTCGACAGATGTACCCTCCGACATACACGAGCTAAAGAGCTTCTTATGCAATTTATATTTCTAAGATCTTACAATAGATCTATGAAGATCTTTAATTTCATCATCATGGTACAAGGATCTAATCCTTAATTTGATGACAAAATTAAAGTGTCATTGCATTAAGCATAATGGATTAAGCACTAAAGTTGTCATCACCATGAGTCTTCCAAAACTCATGCTCTACTATTTGCTCAACTCCGGGCTTAGGCCCGAGATGTTTCTCTATCAAATAAAGTAACTTCTCAGTTCTCAGGACTATTCTGAGGTTTTATTCCCAATCTGAAAATTAAAGCCGTTTAAAAACATTATAACCCAGGTTTATGTTTTAAACGCTAATCTTTCATTTATCTTGATTGCTATAGTCCAACTATCCAATCAACGATTTTATGTACTATTTAATATAATGATTACTATAGTCTAACTATATAATCAACTATACTTTTATTGATTAAATTCAAATATATTGATTACTATAATCCAATTATATAATCAACTATAAATTGAAGTAGTTTGAATACAGTCCAACTATTTTAGTTAAAACAACGATATTAGTCCAACTAATATTATTCGAGTAATGACGAAAAATTGAAATGAGCGCGTATTGGCAAGTTTCTAAACGAAATTGCAAATTTAATACTTGTCTCCCACTATTTTTCGGCGAGCCTCTAACCCTCTGTTGAGTACCGGGAAACCTTGTTTCCTAGTGGGCTAGGATCCCGTTAAATAACACACAACCTTGACTTTGGCCAACAAGCTGTATGATATTTAACTAGGTAGATCTCTAAGATCAATTGGATCTCATCCAATTCCTAGATCCAGTAGGTGGACATCCAAGTCCGAAACATATATCAATTGGTATCATTTATATATGCCAATATATCCAATATATTTTCCTAACCTTTTTCCTCTAAATCAACTAAGCCTTGGCTTTGGCACAACAAACTTAATGATTCCAGTTAAGCGGGACCCATTGACCTTGGAAAGCTTCGTAATCGATGTCGATGGACAAGAATTGATCTTGACTTTGGCCAACAAATAACAACTTGGACAAGACATGCGATATGGAACAAAGCTTTCATGATTCAAACACATCCGCGATGGACAAAGGCCTTGACTTTGGCTAACAAACCAGTGCCAATCTTGGATCTTGAGAATGAATCACTCAATGGAAGGAAAACGCTTAATATATGTTGAGGGTTTTTTCACGTAATTGGCAACCAATTAATTATCTTTGTTAAGGTCTCATCATACACCCTTAAACGTGCATTCTAAAAACATAATAAGGTGTGTAAATAAATTTAATAATGATATGCGGATGGATATTTAAAACACTTTGTTCCTAGAACAAATCTCTTCATTTCCTCTCTCCCTCTCAGCTACACAAATCTTAATTCTACCCAATTACATAACACTTCTAAAGAAACCTCATTTACATTGAGGGGAATATGTGAGAAGAGAAATACAAAGAATCAAGAGGTAATAGGCTGGACACGTAGGTCCAATTAATAAATTCTAAATTTATTACAACAATTTCCAAAATTGCCCTCACACCATCTAATATCCATCCGATATACATTATTCATATATCACATCCATGTATTCACACAAAGCATGTTATTAAGCAATCTAATCCAATTAATTAATCTGAAATTAATGACCATCCAATGTTCAAACAACGATTTGATTTTGCACGAGTCCGACTCGTTTTAAGAATAAGTACTCAAAGTACGAATTCTTGAATTATATCAAACTACAATATTAAATCCAATTTAATTTGTATTTAATACTAATTCTTTATTTAATTCCAAATTAAAAAATTCACTTTATTAATAAGCCTTTGCGACTTAGATTCTAAATCTAATCTTTTCGGGTCTAAAAGCCCAATTAACATCCAATGTCAATTTAATTAAAGTCCAATGGGCTTTCAATTAATTTCTTAAGGCATGGACTTTGGTCAATATGGGTCAAACCCAAATACTAAAGCCCATTTAAGGAATCACCCTTATTTGCCAAGAAACCAATTTAGGCCCATTAGGCCCAATTAAAATTTTAAAGGCCCATTAAATTATATTTGGACTTTATGGATATGCTTTTGGGCCTAATTGGATCCAACCAATTAACCTAAACCAAACTTGGCCCAACCAAGCCCATTAAGCCCAAATACAACTTTATAAGCCCAATTCCAAATTTAGCCCATTTAATTAAATTACAAAATTCAAAATTTCACAATTAAATTAATCTAAAGTGTATATCCATAATTAATTAACCAAATTAACATTTTCAAAATACCAATTTACATAATTAATTATGCTAGTCATCATCAACACATGTCCAACATTATTGAATCAAAAATCAATTCATTTTCCATGCTTCTAAGTCACGGCAATTTAGGGTTTTTAGTTCAATTCCGATTTCAATCCAATTGAATCCTAAATCAAAATTTCCCAAGTCTTTTAAACTCATCCAATGATTCAAAAAACAAAAATCACCATGACATTTAGGGAACCAACTTTCGGCCAAGCCAACATTTTGGGGAAAATTTGATCCAATTCAATTTTCATCAAATTGATCATGCATAACATTATGTTATCATCATTCAAGCATACTCAAACAATCAATTTCATCCAAACATGCTCAAATCAATTTTACCCAATTTTTACCCTAAATCAATTCATGCTTAAATAAGGCTCTGATACCATTGTTGGGTTTTCTAGGTCTAACCAAGATCATATTAAGCGATGAAAAGTGCGAATACATCAAAGTAAAATTGCGGAAATACTCACTTTGATCGGCTTTTGGATGCGACGAACACAATAATTTTTTCCTCCATGGATGACTCTCGGCCAAGCTCCTCTTTGTGTGCTCCAAGCTCCAAGCTTTGTTTTGAGATTCCATTCTCATGAATGGGTTTCCCCATCACCTTTGTGAGACTCCTTTAGTGTGCTAGCACTTGGAAATTTTGCCACAAAATTTCCCTAAGCTTCTTGTTGCTCTCGGCAATGGAAGAAAAATGGAGAGGAAAAATGGTTTCAAAAACTGTGAGGTGGAGAGGAGAGAAGATGAAGTGTGTTGGTTGTTTTTGATTTCAAAAATCAAATACAAAAAATCAATTACCAAATTCAAAAAAGGTACAAGGCATTAAAGCCTTCCAACAACTCACATCACTCACAAAAGTGACATCCATCACATCACTCAAAGTTGATGTGACTTATATCACAAGAATGACTAATGATGTGACGCGTGATGTGACTTGTGGGCCCCACTCCCGGGCTCAGGTTCGCTAATTTTGAATTAACGAATTTTCCGTTGCGACGTAATTAAATCAATTTAATTGAATAATTATGCCTAGCAAAATTACTATTCCGTCGCTAGTGAATTAATCTAAATTAAATCTATTTACTCGTTCGCCCGAATTAAAATCTAATTTTAATTCCGCGTCGAAATCTAATTTCGTTTAATATATCGAATATATTATTTTATCGATTAATTCTAAATTAATCGTTCTCTCTCTTTAAATAATATTTTATCCCAGATAAAATATCTCCGTAATTAATCCCAGATTAATTTTCTCTCTTTTATAATTAATCCTAGATTAATTATATCCGAGTCATACGTCATCGGTGAATCTTCGGGAAGCGACCCATGAGATCCCTGGATATGTTGGTAGTAAATTCGGTTTTCGGACTATCCGAATACGTACGTACCTAGTACTACATTTTTACCGATTTACAAGACATGGTTGGCTTCTAGCAAAACACTGTGCCTACCCAATTCTCCAGAAATATTCTTAAAGGAATATGTAATCTATATCAGGCGTAGTATACATAGTATTGCGTATTGCGATCCAGTATCGGATGTCACGTGCTAGGCCTGAGGTTGGTATTGTGTCTGCCCCGTATGAAGCACATATCAGATCTCTGGTAACTAGTCTCTATAATTGGATAAACATGACATATTCATATTATCCCGATAGCTGCAGCATATAAGAGCACTAGTTCTGTATCCTACGTGACCATCATCTCCATATGACTGAAGTGATACTTCCATCTTGACATCACACGCAATACACTACGATTCTCAATATACCCAGAAGAGGCGTACACATAACCTCTTAAAGCCTTGGACTACCAAAACCAAAGTATATTGATTGTCGCAAGTATTAGCGATGCAAGTCTTAGGTGAAGACCAAATACATCTACCCTGATTCGGACTTCCATAGACACATAGTCATACTACCAATGGAATTCCGAGGGGTCTATCCAGAGCGAAGCTATTTCCGTACCATCGGTAAACACAACCTCCTATTACACTTGTATGAGTATCCAATACCCAAATACATGAGAACTATGCCGTTATGCTCCCATAACAGCACAAGTACAATACTAGTATATTCCGCATTATCGATGTCCAATCTCGATAATACTACGGACTAGGGATGTTTTAATGATTAAACCTTAGTGGATTAATACTGTCTCATATCTTATTAATCTGGAACTAATCATATGGACTTTTATCATTTATATATCCCGGTAATCCAATTACAAATGATAAAAGAGTAATTTCCTTTGTCACATAGTTAATTTGTACAACAACACAATGTTCTGTACAAATAGTGATGTTATGGGTCATAATTGTCCAACAATACCTTTATATTCTAGAACACTAAGTGTTTTTGTTTATAAAAATGATATTGAGATAAACACATTAGATGTGAATAACAGTATTTATATTTTGAATATAAATGAATCTCAAATGTATAACATGACAAACAAATAGCTCAAACTGAATAAATCAGTTGAGACTTAAAAGTGGCATTGTTGTCTGTGACACATTAACAAGACTTGTATATCCAGACTTTCGAAGAATGGGTACTAGGACAGATTTGATTCTAATCAAATGATGTCTACGAATCTAGTTTATTGGGCAAAGTGCCTAAAATACCTTTTACTTGGTAAAAATGTAAGTGCCACCGATCTGTTAGCCCTCGTTCATTGTGACGTAACTGGGCCCATGTCTAGCTAGGTTAGAGGTGGATATAAACACTTCGTAACCTTTATGGATGTGGCATCGCGTTATGGTTATGTGTTCCTTTTGAAACACGAATCGGAAAATTTTGATAAATTCAAAGAGTTTCAACACGAAGTAGACAGACAGATCGGCTAAAGTATTAAACCGTCACGGTTAGATCGTGGTGGAAAATACTTAAGCAATAAGTTTCTCAATTATTGAAAGAGTAGTAGTAGTAATCTTTCAATATGGACTCCTGATCCGAACACCTCAATTTGACGGTGTGTTCGAACAGAGAAACCGAACCTTGTTGGACATAATACGGATAATCATAAGTCGCTCTGAGCTACCATTTTCCTTCTATGGATATGCATTAAACAGTGCAAAGCTTATTTTGAATAAGGTTCCATGAAAATCTGTTAGACAGACTTCATATTAGATAAACAAGAGGAAGAAACTGGGTTTCTCATTCCTGAAGATTTGGGAATGCTAGGCATATGTTTGGATGATACCAAACTAGAACTCAAATCGGATAAGTGCCTAATTTGTAGGTTATCCTAGGGTAACCAAAGTATAGTACTTATACAACTCACAAGAGAACAATTTAATTGTTGCTCTCCATGTGGTTTTCCTAAAAGGAATACCTATATGCAGTGGTAAGTGGGAGGAAAGTAAAATTCGATGAAAATCTTAGTAATCCCATTCCAGGCACCGACTCCTTTACGGAACACAAACAGTTTATCAGGGATGAAACTATACCATAATCTTCGAATACACAAGAATCGCGTAGGTCGGAGAGAGTTAGAAAACAACCCGGGAGGTATGGGTTTCTGATCTCACCTCATGAAGATGTCAATCTTATTGAGGAAGACAAACCGGCTACGTATGAGGAAGTGATACAAGGTATCGAATCTCTATTATAGCAAAGTGCCATGATGTCCGAAATGGATTCCATGTATACCAACCAAGTTTAGACACTGGTTTTATACCGGAAGGCATTGTGCCTATTGGTACTATATAAGTCTTCAAGGAAGACATACATGGATGGCAATATACCAATGTACAAAGCTAGGCTTGTAGCGAAAAATGTATCGTTATCAACATTGTGTCGATAACGACGAAACCTTTTAACTCATTGCCATGATTAAATCCATTTGGATGATGCTTGCTAATGCTGTATGTTTCATTTATGAAATATGGCAGCTGGACGTCAAAACCGCTTTCCTTAAACGGAAACCTTTTGGAGGATGTTTACAACATCCTGACGGTTTTGTCATACCAAAACATGCAAACAAGGTTTGCAAGTTAAATTCGATCCATTTATGGATTGAAGCAAGCATTGCGTTCTTGGAACTATCATTTTGATGTAATCATAATGGTATATGATTTAATTCAAAACAAAGCCGATTCTTTGTATATAAGGAGGTTAGTAGGAGCGCAATGACAATGATTGTCCTATATAATGATGACATATCATTTCTTGGAAATGACATTCCCATAATACAATCGGTGAAAGCTTGGCTTTCATGAAAATTCTCCATAGAATACTTGGGAGAGAAAACCTTTATTCTAGGAATAAGGATCTACTGGGATAGATCTAAAAGTTGTTGGCACTCTCCGAGGACTCGTACATTGAAAAATATGTACGCGACCTGGTGTCTCATATGCTTTGAGCATATGGAGTCACAATCAGACCAATCCAAGTGATGGTCACTGGATTGATGTTAAGAACATCCTTAAGTATCTTAGAGGAACTACGGATGCTTTCTTAAGCTATGGAGAATGAGAACTTGAAGTGACTAGGTTCACCGTTGCAAGTTTCCAAACCGACGAAGGCGACTGTAAGTCACAATTAGGGTACTATATAGTTTGAATAACGGAACAGTGAGCTGGAAATCTTCCAAGCAAGATACTGTTGCCGAATAAACAACAAAAGCGAAATATACTACAGCTGAGGCAGCAAAAGAAGCAATTTTGGATCTGTACAATTCCTAATTAGATTAGGAGTAGTTATGTTAGCAGCTGAGCTAGGCTACAACACAGGCTAAAGAATTAATGGTCTCATCAATGATCCAAATATGTACTTCAATTATTTCATCTGATTCGTTGGATCATACATCGTGGTGATGTGATGATCGAATAAATCGCTTCAGATGATAACATTGCAAATCTGCTGACGAACTCAGCAGAAATTTGAGCGACCCATACATAGTTCAGGTGTAGAACACTTGAGTGATTGGCTATAGGCCAAATGGGAGATTGTTGGACAATTATGACCCATAACATCACTATTTATACAGAACATGGTGTTGTTGTACAAATTAACTATGTGACAAAGGAAATTGCTCTTTTATTATTTGTAATTGGATTACCAAGATACATAAATGATAAAAGTCCATATGATTAGTTCCGGATTATTAAGATATGAGACAGTATAAATCCACTGAGGTTTAATCATTAAAATATTCCCAGTCGTAGTATCATCGAGATTGGACATCGATAATGCAGAATAGACTAGTATTGCACTTGTGCGCGTTGTGGGAGCATAACGTCATAGTTCTCATATATTTAAGTATTGGATACTTATACAAGTGTGATAGGAGCTTGTGTTTATCGATGGTACGGAAACAGCTTCGCTCTAGATAGACCCATAGGAATCCCATTGGTAGTATGACTATGTGTCTATGGGAGTCCGAATCAAGGTAGGTGTATTTGGTCTTAACCTGAGACTTACATCGCTAATACATGCGACAATCAATATACTTTGGTTTTGGTCTTTCGGGGCTTTAACAGGTTCCTTGTACGCCACTTCTGGGTATATTGAGAATCGTAGTATATTGGGTGTGATGTCAAGATGGAAGTATCACTTCAGTCATATGGAGATGATGGTCACGTAGGATACAAAACTAATACTCTTATGTACTGCAGTCATCGGGATAATATGACTAGGTCATGCTTATTTGATTATAGAGACTAGTTACCAGAGATCCGATATATGCTTCGTACGGAGCAGACACAATTCCAGCCTCATGCCTAGCATGTGACATTCGATACTGGATCGAAATACGCAATACTACGTATACTACACCTGACATAGATTATATATTCCTTTAAGAATATTTCTGGAGAATTGGGTAGGCACGGTGTTTTGCTAGAAGCCAACCATGTCTGGTAAATCGGTAAAAACGTAGTACTAGGTACGTACGTGTTCAGATAGTCCGACGACCGGATTTATTGCCAACATATCCAGGGATCTCATGGGTCACTTCCCGAAGATTCACCGATGACGTACGATTCGAACATAATTAATCTAGGATTAATAGCGAAGAGATTATAGCTGGGATAAAATACTATTTAAATAGAGAGAACGATTAATTTGGAATTAATCGATAAAATAATATATTCGATATATTAAACGAAATTTGATTTCGACGCAGAATTAAAATTGGATTTTAATTCGGGCGAACTAATTAATTTAGAATTAATTCGTGAGCGATGTGAATAGTAATTTTACTATGTATAATTATTTAATTAAATTTGATTTAATTACGTCCCAACGGAAAATTCGTTAATTCAGAATTAACGAACCTGAGCCCGGAGAATGTGTTTGCGGGCCCACTCAGATTTTAAATTAAAGTGGGGCCCACAAGTCACATCGCAAGTCACATCGCCAGTCACTTTAGTGATGGAAGTCAAGTCACCTTTTGTGATTGACATCCATGTTGGACTATTATGACCCATAGCGTCACTATTGTACAGATCATGGTGTTGTTGTACAAATTAACTATGTGACAAAGGAGATTGCTCTCTTATTATTTGTGATTAGATCACCAAGATATATAAATGATAGATGGAGGTCCTATGATTTGTTCCTGGCTTGAGAATGATATGAGACAGTATCATTCCACGAAGGATAAATCATAAATATCCCTAGTCAGAGCATTGTCGAGATTAGACATCGATAAATGCTAAACGACTAGTATTACACTTCTGCGCGTTGTAAGGGCACAACGACATAGTTCTCATATATTGAGTATAGGATACTCATGTATGTGTAATAGGAGGTTGTGTTTTACCGATGGTACGGGGGAAAAAGCTTCGCTTAGATAGACCCCTTCGGAAGTTCCATGGTTAGTGTATAAATATGTGTCTATGGAAGTCCGAAATCAGGGTTAGGTTGTATTGGGTCTTAACCTGAGACTTGCACCGCTAATACTTTCGACAATCAATATGCTTTGGTTTTGGTCGTCCAGAGCTTTTAACCGGTTGTGTGTATGCCCTTTCTGGGTATATTGAGAATCGTAGTGTATTGGGTGTGATGTCAAGACGGAAGTATCACTTCAGTTATAGTGGAGATAAGGTCACAGGGATATGGGATTTAGGATACGGGGGGGACCGGTTCTCTAAAATGCTGCAGCTATCGGGATATATGACAAGTGTGGAAATTCTAATCCATGTCCCAAGATCAAAGAGCAAACAAAAATATATATAATGAATGAACAATATTGAAGTATGGCGGAGAATCATACTCACAAAGATCGGAATACGGATGCGTTGATGAAATAAAATTTTCTCCTTTGTGCAGTGAAGGTTTCGGCCAAGGTGAGTGGGGAAGCTCCAAGCTTTCTTTGATCCTTCCAAGCTCAAGAATTAGTTTCCCATAACACTTTGTATGATCCCTTGAAGGTGCTAGCCTTATATGTGATTTATGTTCCAAACACACACACTTTCTTCAAGTTTTTGCAACAAAAACAGAAAAGGGAGAGGGGCTGTGAACTTCACAGTTTCGGTCAAGAGGTGAGAGAGAAGGATGATGATTTTTGATACAAAAATCAATTATATTTATGCCATAATATTATTAAATTAATAATAAACTTATGACACAAATCATGCAATGGCCTTAGAGTGTCAAACACTCAAACTCCATGCAAAACCATTGAGTGTATTGTACACTATCACCATGCAATGTATTAACAATTAAATAATGCATAAAATGACATGTGTCATGTGGGCCCCACACAACCCAAATGAAAGTGGGCCCACGCGTACTCACGCGTTCGGGTTCGATATTTCCGAAATACCGAACTTTCGTCGCGACGTTAATTAAATCGAATTTAAATAAATAATTGCGGCCTAGCGAAATTATTATTTACGTCGCTAACGAATTAATTCTAAATTAACTCGTTTGCCCGAATTAAAATCTAATTTTAATTTCACGTCGAAATCGAATTTCGATTATTATATCGAATATAATAATTTTACGATTAATTCCAAATTAATCGTTCTCTCTCTATGTATAGTACTTTATCCAAGATAAAGTCTCTCCGTAATTAATCCAAGATTAATCGAGTTTGAATCATACGTCATTGGTGAATCTTCCGGGAAGCGACCCAAGAGATCTCTGGATATGTTGGCAGTAAATACGGCCGTCAGATTATCCGAACACGTACGTACCAAGTACTACGTTTTTACCGATTTACAAGACAAGGTTAGCCTCTAGCAAAACGCCATGCCTACCCATTCTCCAGAAATATTCTTATTGGAATATAAGATCTATTACAGGCGTAGTATACCGTAGTATAGTGTATACTGATCCAGTATCGGATGATCACATGTAAGGCCTGGGGTTGGAGATGTGTTTGCCCCGTACGATACATATATCGGGACATCAAGCAACTAGTCCTCTTTGAATCGGATAATCCTGACCTTGTCATATTATCCCGATGGTTGCAACCATTATAGAGTACTAGTTCTGTATCCTGCGCGATCATCATCTCCATATGTCTGAAGTGATACTTCCGTCTTGACATCACACCCAATACACTACGATTCCCGATAAACTAGAAGAGGTGTACACAGAACCTGTTAAAGCCCTGGACGACCAAAACTAAAGTCTACCGATTGTCGCAAGTACTAGCGATGCAAGTCTCAGGTTAAGACCATATGCACCTACCCTGAAGCGGACTCCCATAGACACGCAGACATACTACTAATGGGATTCCGCGGGGTCTATCCAGAGCGAAGCGTTTCCGTACCATCGGTAAAACACAACCTCCTACCGCACTTGCATAAGTATCCAATACTCAAATATATGAGAACTATGCTGTTGTGCCCTCACAACACGCACAAGTGCAGTACTAGTCTATTCCGCATTATCGATGTCCAATCTCGATAATACTACGACTAGGGATATTTAATGATTAAACCTTTATGGATTGATACTGTCTCATATCATCTCAATCCGGAATTAATCATAGGGACTTTACCATTTATATATCAAAGTAAATAAATTACAAAACGGTAAAAGGCAATTTCATTACTACATAGTTAATTTTGTACAATAATACAATATCATTTACAAATAGTGACGCTATGGGTCATACTGTCTAACAATCTCCCACTTGGCCTATAGCCAGTCACTCAAGCATCTAATACCTGAACTATGTACATGTCGCTCAAATTTTCCGAGGGAATAGCCTTCGTCAGCGGATCTGCAACATTATCCTCTGATGCGATCTTTTCGATCTCACATCGCCACGATGTATGATCTCTCGAATCAGATGGAATCGTCGAGAGAACATATTTGGATCGTTGATGAGACCTTGGTTCCTTAGCCTGTGCTATAGCCCCGCTATTGTCACAATACAATGGAACGGCTCAGCTGCTAACGGAACTACTCCTAATCCAATTAGGAATTTACGGATCCAAACTGCCTCTTTTGCTTGCTTCAGCTGCTGCTGCAATGTACTCGCTTCAGTTGTTGAATCGGCAACAGTATCTTGCTTGGAAGATTTCCAGCTCACTGCTCCGTTATTCAAACAAAATATGTACCCAGATTGCGACTTAAAGTCGTCTCTGTCGGTTGGAAACTTGCATCGGTATACCCAGATACCTCAAGTTCTCCATCTCCATAGATTAAGAAAGCATCCTTAGTTCTGTTTAAGATACTTAAGGATACTCTTAACCGCCATCCAGTGATCTTTACCTGGATCGGCCTGATATCGACTGCACATGCTCAAAGCATGGGACACATCAGGTCGTGTACATATCATGGCATACATGATCGATCCGACGCCGAGGCGAACGGAGTCCGACGGAGTCCGACTCATGTTGTCTCTCTCATCTTGGTTTTTAGGACACATGTCCCTAGATAGATAGACGTGTGATATTGGTAACAGTCCCCTCTTGGACTGATCCATGTTGAATCTCTTCAACACTTTATCAATATATGTACTCTGGGAGAGTCCAAGTAGCTTTCTAGATCTATCCCGGTAGATCTTTATTCCTAGAATAAAAAGCTGCCCCTCCCAGATCTTTCATGGAGAATTCAATGAAAGCCAAGCTTTCACCGACTTTAACATGGAATGTCATTGCCGATAAGCAATACATCGTCGACATAAAGGACAATAAAAGTCAGTGCACTCCCACTAACCTTTCTATACACAAGGATCATCTTCGTTTTGAATGAAAATATATTCTTTATGATCTCATCAAAACGCTGGTTCCACGACCGCGATGCTTGCTTCAGTCCATAAATGGACCGATTTAACTTACAAACCTTGTTTGCAAGTCTAGGTGCGATAAAACCGTCAGGCTGTTGCATATAAACATCTCCGAAAGGTTCCGTTAAGGAAAGCGGTTTTAACGTCCATCTGCCATATTTCATAATCGTAATATGCAGCTATTGCAAGCATTATCCGAATGGATTTATCATGGCAACGGGTGAGAAGGTTCGTCATAATCAACTCCAAGTCGTGACGATATCCCTTCGCAAACAAGCCTAGCTTTGTACGTTTGTACGTGCCATCCATGTCAGTTCTTCTTGAAGACCCATTTGCATCCAATAGGCTTTACGCCTTCTGGTGCATCAACCAGTGTCCAAACTTGGTTGGTATACATGGAATCCATTTCGGCCTTCATGGCTTCTTTCCATAAAGCGGATCGATACCTTGTATCGCTTCCTCATACGTAGCCGGTTCATTATCCTCAATAAGATTAATATCTACATGAGGTGAGATCAGGAATCCATACCTCTCAGGTATTACCTGACTCTCTCGACCTACGCGGTCCTTGTGTATTTGAAGATTGTGGTTCAGTCTCCCAGATGGACTGTTCATGTTCCGTTGATAATTCATTGCCAAGAACGGTATCACTACGACTTTCATCGAGTTCTACTTTCTTCCCCACTAAACACTGCATTAGGAATCCTTCTCAAGGAAAACCGCATGTAGAGCAACAAATACTTTGTTCTCTTGTGGGTGATAGAAGTAATATCCTTTGGTTTCCCTAGGATATCCCAACGAATAGGCATTTATCTAATTTGGGTTCAAGTTTGGTACCTTCCAAACGTTTAACGTATGCCCAGCAACCCCCAAATCTTCAGGAATGAGAAACCCCGGTTTCTTAACTGTCCATATCTCATATGGTGTCTGTTCAACAGACTTTGACGGAACCTTATTCAAAAATAAGAACTGCACTGTTTATGCATATCCCCATAAGGAAAGGCAGCTCAGTGCGACTCATCATCGACCTTACCATGTCCAACAAGGTACGGTTTTCTCTGTTCGGACACACCATTTAATTGTGGTGTTTCCAGGAGGAGTCCACTGTGAAAGAATACCATATTCTTCAGGTAATCTTGAAACTCATTACTTAAGTATTCGCCACCACGGTCGACCGTAATGTCTTAATACTCTTGCCTGTTTGTTTTTCAACTTCGTGTCGAAACTCTGAATCTCAAAAGTTTCCGACTTGTGCGTCATTAGATACATATATAACGTAACGTGATGCATCATCGGTAAAGGTTACGACAAGTAGTATCGATATCCACCTCAGCCTGGCTAGACATGGGCCCACAAACGTCACTATGAACGAGGGCTAACAGTTCAGTGGCACGTTCACCTTTACCGCTAAAAGGTGATTTAGGCATTTTGCCTAATAAGCAAGATTCGCAGACGTCATATGAATTTGGATCAAATCGTCCAAGTACCCACTCTTTCGAAAGTGTGGATATGCGAGTCTTGTTAAATGTCCCAGATGACAATGCCACATATAAGTTTCATCATTTGGATCACTCTTTTTAAGCCTTTTGTTTGTTAATTTATATGTAGGAGATTCATTTATATTCAAAATATAAAGACCATTATTTGCAACTGCAGTGCATATTTTGCATCATTTTATATAAATAACACCCAGTGTTTCTAAGTACATGCCCCAGGGCAGTTCTAATACAAAAGTGCCCACGCCCAAAACAGCAACAGGAGTCCGTTTCCAAACTCGTAGATCAATCTCCCCTGAAGCCAGAGTCTGCTGTTCTGCAGATCCTGCACATCAGTACATATGATGAGAACCACAACCAGAATAAAAAAATTCAATTTTTAAAACTAGAAGTAGCCATGTTTATTTCATCAACGCATCCGTATTCCGATCTTTGTGAGTATGATTCCGCCATACTTCAATATTGTTCATTCATTATATATATTTTTGTTTGCTCTTTTGATCTTGGGACATGGATTATAGAATTCCAACAATGGTATCATTGAGCTTAAAGAGCATGAAAATATATTAGGGTAATATTTGGGCAAAATGATTGATTGAAGCATGATTTGAATTTTGATGATTAAGTATGCTTAAAATGTATGTTACATTATGTTATACATTATCAATTTCATGAAAAATAAATTGGATTAATTTTTCCCCTCTTGGAGAGGCTTGGCCGAATACTACCTAGACCATGGAGATGATGATTTGTTGTTTATAAGATCATTGGATGACTTTAAACGAACATAAAATGACGATTTGTGATTCGATTGGATTGAAAACGAAATCGGTAATTTTTCATCACCTTGGCCGAATGCATGAAATAAGATTAGGGACTTGATTTTTTGATTAAATAATGTTGGACATGTATTTAAGATAAAAATATGATTAATGGATTAATTTGATATTTTGGAAATATTGATTTAAAGGATTAATCATGACATTACACTTTAATTAATTAAGTTATAAAATTTGGAATTTTAAAATTTGATTAATTGGGCTTAATTTTGAATTGGGCCTAAAACTATTATATTTGGACATAATGGGCTTGGTTGGACCAAGTAGGTTTGGGCAAATTGGATTGGATCCAAAAATGGGCCTAAATCACTCCATTAAGTCCAAATGTAATAAATGGGCTTTTATGTTTAATTGGGCCTTATGGGCTTGATATTGATTTTTATGGCAAATGAGGGTGATTCCTTATTGGGCTTGGAAATTGGGTTTGACCCACATTGACCAAGGCCCAAGCCTAATGAAATCAATTGAAAGCCCATCGGACTTTAATTAAACGGACATTGGATGTTGATTGGGCTTTGAGACCCGATAGAATTAGATTTGGAATCTAAGTCAAAAAGCACAATAAAAGTGTAAATATTTAATTTGGAATTAAATATAAGGATTAGTATTGAATACGACTTAAATTGGATTTGACGAGTAGTTCGATATAATTCGTGAATTCATACTATAAGTATTTATTCTCAAATTGAGTTGGACTCGCTCAAATGCAAACAATTGTTTGAACATTGTATTGTCACCTAATTAAAGACTAATTAATTGGATTTGATTGGTTGTATAACATGCCTTGAATGAATGAATGTGGATGTAATGTATGAATAGTGTATATCGGATGGATATTAGAAGGGAAGGGTAATTTTAGAAATTATTGTAAATTTAGAATTTATAAATTGGACCTGCGTGTCCAGCCTTTCTCTTATTGTCTCTTTGTATTCTCTTCTCACCTAATTCCCCTCAATGTAAATGAGGTTTCTCTTATTGTATTATGTAATTGGGTAAGAGTAGAATAGTTCTAGCGGGGAGGAGGAAAGGGAGTGATTTTTCTAGGAACAAGTTGTTGTTCATATCCATCCGTATATCGCTATTACTTTACTTTACGCGCTTTATGATGTTTTAGAAGCATGCTTAAGGGTGTATGATGATGAGACCTAACAAAGATAAATTAATTGGTTGCCAATTACACAAAAATCCCTCAAACAATATTAAGCGATTTTCCTTCCGTTGAGTGATTCTTTCTCAAGATCCGAAATTGGCATTGGTTTGTTGGCCAAAGTCAAGACCTTTGTCAATTGAGGATGTGTTTGAATCATGAGAGTTTTGTTCCATATCGGTGTCTTGTCCAAGTTGTGATTTGTTGGCCAAAGTCAAGATCACTTCTTGTCCATCGACATTGATTACGAAACTTTCCATGTCAATGGGTCCCGCTTAACTGGAATCATTAAGTTTGTTGTGCCAAAGCCAAGACTTAGTTGATTCAGAGGAAATGGTTAGGAAAATGTATTGGATACATTGACATATGTATTAGATATATATGTTTCGGACTTGGATGTCCACCTACCGGATCTAGGAATTGGATGGAATCCAATTGATCTTCGAGATCTACCTAGTTAAATATCATACAACTTGTTGGCCAAAGTCAAGGTTGTGTGTTATTTAACGGGATCCTAGCCCACTAGGAAATTGGATTTCCCGAGTACTCGACAGAGGGTTAGAGACTTGTAGAAAATAGTGGGAGGCTAGTATTGAATTTGCAATTTCATTCAGATACTTAGCTTTACGCGCTTACAAAATTTATTTCGTCAATATTTTAACATTAGTTGGACTAATAAAATGTTATTTTTCTTGTAACAGTTTGACTGTACCCATATATCGTTAACTAAATAGTTGGACTATCGTAGTTAAGATGGCAAACAAAGGAAATGTCCGAGACATAATCATGGGTGATAATGTATTTAAGGGCACGAACTTTGCTGACTGGGAAATGAACCTGAGGATAGTCCTTGGGGTAGAGAGGCTGTTGTACACCATACAGAGACCTCTCGGGCCGAGGCCCACTGAGCCACTTGAGCTGGAGCTATGGAGAACTCATAGCGATGATTGTGATACAACTCAGTCGATCATGCTTGCTTCCATGACTCAACACTTTCGTCGCCAGAATAGGGACTTGGATCCTTATAATATGATGGCTAGACTAAAGGATCTTCACCGCACTAATAAGCGGATGGAGAGGTATGAGTTGGTGAAGAAACTCTTTAGCTCCCGTATGACTGATGGCGCTTCAGTTGAGGCCCACGGGACTCAAATGATAGCTGACATTGATGAGCTGGCCAAGATGGGAATAGTCTTGGAGGCTGAGCTGACTGTAGACATGCTTTTACAGTCACTTCCCGATACTTGGAAGCAGATTATCATCAACTACAAGTTGATGGATACGGACGATACTCTTGGAGAGCTATTGTCCATTCTTAAGGAGTCAGAGAAAGAGCTTCTTAAAGGCAACAAGCGCGAGGCGCACTTTGCATCGACCTCTCAGACGTCAAGGGCTGGGCCCAAGGCAACTGGAGGGGTGAAAAAGAAGAAGCGTAAGAACAAGGGCAAGGCCAAGATGCCGATGGCTTCTGGGAAGCCGAGGAACAAGTCACAAGACATATGCCTTAACTGCGGCAAAAGAGGTCACTGGAAGTGTGACTGCCACATGAACAAGGCGATCAGAAGGGAGATCAAGGCGGGCAAGGCACCGACCTCTGGTATGTTTGTTATTGAAATAAACATGGCTACTTCTAGTTTTAAAAATTGGATTTTTGATTCTGGTTGTGGTTCTCATATATGTACTGATGTGCAGGATCTGCAGAACAGCAGGACTCTGGCTTCAGGGGAGATTGATCTACGAGTTGGAAATGGAACTCCTGTTGCTGTTTTGGCCGTGGCACTTTTGTATTAGAACTGCCCTCGGGGCATGTACTTAAACTAAATGACTGTTATTATGTACCTAGTTTGACTAGGAATATTATATCTGTATCTTTGTTAAGTACATGCCCCGAGGGCAGTTTTAATACAAAAGTGCCCACGGCCAAAACAGCAACAGGAGTTCCGTTTCCAACTCGTAGATCAATCTCCCCTGAAGCCAGAGTCCTGCTGTTCTGCAGATCCTGCACATCAGTACATATATGAGAACCACAACCAGAATCAAAAATCCAATTTTTAAAACTAGAAGTAGCCATGTTTATTTCAATAACAACGCATCTGTATTCCGATCTTTGTGAGTATGATTCCGCCATACTTCAATATTGTTCATTCATTATATATATTTTTGTTTGCTCTTTTGATCTTGGGACATGGATTAGAATTTCCAACAATGGTATCATTGAGCTTAAAGAGCATGAAAATATATTAGGGTAATTTTGGGCAAAATTGATTGAAGCATGATTTGATGATTTTGATTGATTAAGTATGCTTAAATGTATGTTACATTATGTTATACATTATCAATTTCATGAAATCATGCTTCAATCAATTTTGCCCAAATATTACCCTAATATATTTTCATGCTCTTTAAGCTCAATGATACCATTGTTGGAAATTCTAATCCATGTCCCAAGATCAAAAGAGCAAACAAAAATATATATAATGAATGAACAATATTGAAGTATGGCGGAATCATACTCACAAAGATCGGAATACGGATGCGTTGTTATTGAAATAAACATGGCTACTTCTAGTTTTAAAAATTGGATTTTTGATTCTGGTTGTGGTTCTCATATATGTACTGATGTGCAGGATCTGCAGAACAGCAGGACTCTGGCTTAGAATTTCCAACAATGGTATCATTGAGCTTAAAGAGCATGAAAATATATTAGGGTAATATTTGGGCAAAATTGATTGAAGCATGATTTGATGATGCAAGTCTCAGGTTAAGACCATATGCACCTACCCTGAAGCGGACTCCCATAGACACACAGACATACTACCAATGGGATTCCGCGGGGTCTATCCAGAGCGAAGCTGTTTTCCGTACCATCGGTAAAACACAACCTCCTACCGCACTTGCATAAGTATCCAATACTCAAATATATGAGAACTATGCTGTTGTGCCCTCACAACACGCACAAGTGCAGTACTAGTCTATTCCGCATTATCGATGTCCAATCTCGATAATACTACGACTAGGGATATTTAATGATTAAACCTTTATGGATTGATACTGTCTCATATCATCTCAATCCGGAATTAATCATAGGGACTTTTACCATTTATATATCAAAGTAAATAAATTACAAAACGGTAAAAGGCAATTTCATTACTACATAGTTAATTTTGTACAATAATACAATATCATTTACAAAATAGTGACGATATGGGTCATTACTGTCTAACAACAAGGTCATGTATATCTGATTATAGAGACTAGTTACCAGACATCCGACATGTGCTTCGTACGGGACAGACACAATTCCAGCCCCAGGCCTAGCACGTGATCATCCGATACTGGATCGACATACACAATACTACGTATACTACGCCTGATATAGATCGTTTATTCCTGTAAGCATGTTTCTGGAGAATTAGGTAGGCATGGCGCTTTGCTAGAAGCCAACCTTGTCTTGTAAATCGGTATAAACGTAGTACTAGGTACTTACGTGTTCGGATAGTCCAACGACCGTATTTACTGCCAACATATCCGGGGATCTCATGGGTCGCTTCCCGAAGATTCACCGATGACGTATGACTCGCACTTTTAATTAATTTGGGATTAATTAGAGAGAGAGAAAATTAATCTGGGATTAATTACGGAGATATTTTATCTGGGATAAAATATCATTTAAAGAGAGATAACGATTAATTTGGAATTAATCTATAAATTAATATATTCGATATATTAAACGAAATTGGATTTCGACGCGGAATTAAAATTGGATTTTAATTCGGGCGAACGATTTAATTTAGAATTAATTCATTAGCGATGTGAATAGTGATTTTGCTAGGCATAATCATTTAATTGCGTCGCAACGGAAAATTCGTTAATTTGGAATTAGCGGACCTGAGCCCGGGATTGTTTGCGAGCGCATTTGCATTTCGAATTCGAGTGCGGCACGCAAATCAAATCAAGCGTCAAATGATTAGTCACATGAAGCGTCAAATCAAATGTCACTTTGAGTGATGTGACAAGTTGTCACTTGATTGAGTGATGTGAGTTGATGTGATTAGATGGAAGTTGATGGCTTGAAAGACATTTAACATTATTTTAATATGATATTTGACTTTCAAAATTTGTGTATTAGATACACTATTCCCACCAAACCAAACTCATCCATCTCTCTCTCACTTTTCACGATTTGGAGCCAAAATGCTCATCTCTCTCACACGGTCTTGGACCTTCTTCTTCCTTCTGTTTTCTACAAAAACGACGAGAGCTAATGAGAAGCTTGGATGATTGTGGCAAATCATCAAGGTGCTAGCACACTCTAGGAGACATACCAAGGTTTAGGGCAGTGATTTCGTGAACTTGGGATCCATTTTGGAAGGTTGGGCTTGAAGATTTCATGGAGGACCAAAGCCGAAAATGGAGGACACTGTTGCAGATCACTGCCGAGACTCCAAGGAGAGCAGAAACCGAATTTTGTTGTTCTTCGTAGCATCCAAATCTGTTCATTGTGAGTATTCGCACCTCCTTTGATTGTATTTGCACTTGTTTCATGCTTTAAAATGATCCTGGGACTTAATTCAATTCTTAATCCGCAATGATGATTCTTGATGATTTTGCCATGAATAGATGAATGAAACATGAATAGGGAGATTAAATGAAAATTGAGGGCATTTTGTGAGCATTGTGGTTGGGCTTTATTTGTGATTGGTTTGATTTTAAGAGCAAGAATGTGTTAGGGCATTTTTAATTACAGCATAGCATGTTTTTGGCAAATGTTGTTTGAATATGCTTGTATATGGATAACTTAGAGTTATATGTGATCAATTTGTTTGAAAAATTAATTTAGATTAATTTTCCCCAATTTGCTTATGCTTGGCCGAAAATTAGAAGAACCCTAATGTCTTGATGGTTTTGATTTTTGATCATTGGATGTGCTGGAAATCAATGGGAATGTTGATTTTATGTTTAATTGGATTTAATTGGATTGAATTCGAATTGGGCATAATTTTCCCCAAATTGCCGAGAATATAGCATGTACATATGGGTTTGATTTGATCAAAATGTGTTGGACACTAATTGATGTAAAGAGCATGATTAATTAGGCTAATTGGTGTTTTGGAAATGTTAATTGGGTAATTAATTATTATACACTTTGTGTAATTAAATTGTAAAATTGGATTTTGTAATTTAATTATATTGGGCCTTAAAATGGATTTGGGCTTTTAAAGTTGTTATTGGCTTATTGGGCTTTGGTTGTACCAAGTTGGTTTAGGTTAGGCCAAATGGTTGGATCCAATTGGGCCCAAAACCGCATCCATAAAGCCCAAATGCGACTAATGGACCTTAATAGTTTAATTGGGCCTAATGGGCCTAAATTGATTTCTGGGCTTATGGGGTAACTCCCGGATTGGACTTTGGTTATTGGGTTTGACCCGAGTTGACCAAAAGTCCACGCCTTAAGAAATTAATTAAAAGCCCATTGGATTTTAATTAAATTGACGTTGGAGTTAATCGGGCTTTGAGACCCGTAACGATTAAATTTGGAATTTAAGTCGTAAAGGTTTATTAATAAAGTGTGAATTTAATTTGAATTAAATAGCGAATTAGTATTAAATACAATTGAATTGGATTTAATTATGTAGTTTAATTTAATTCGAGAATTCGTACTTTGAGTACTTATTCGCAAAACGAGTTTGACTCGCGCAAAATCAAATCGTTGTTTGAACATTGGATGGTCACTAATTATCAGATTAATTAATTTGATTAGATTGATTGATAACATGCTTGTGTGAATACATGATTGCGATGCATGAATAATGTATATCGGATGGATATTAGATGGGTGGGACAATTTTAGAAATTGTTGTAATAAATTTGATTTATTAATTGGACCTGCGTGTCCAGCCTTATCACCTCCTTATTCTTTGTATTCTCTTCTCACCTATTCCCCTCAATGTAAATGAGGTTTCTTTAGAAGTGTAGTGTAACGGGTAGAAGTAGAAGTAATACTTGTGCTAGCGGGAGAGAGGAAAGGGAGAGATTTGATCTAGGATCAATGTGTAAAGTATCCATCCGCATATCATTATTATTTATTCATATGCGCTTTATTATTGTTTAGAATGCATGTTTAAGGGTGTATGATGATGAGACCTTAACAAAGATAATAAATTGGTTGCCAATTTGCACGCGAAAAACCCTCCAAAATATTAAGCGTTTTTCTTCCATTGAGTGATTCTACTCAAGATCCGAGACTGGCATTGGCTTGTTGGCCAAAGTCAAGGCCTTTGTCCGTCGAGGATGTGTTTGAATCACGAGGCTTTGTTCCATATCAGTGTCTTGTCCAAGTTGTGGTTTGTTGGCCAAAGTCAAAACCACTTCTTGTCCATCGACATTGATTACGAAGCTTTCCATGGTCAATGGGTCGCGCTTAACTGGGATCACTAAGTTTGTTGTGCCAAAGCCAAGGCTTAGTTGATTCAGAGGAAAAAGGTTAGGCAATACATTGGATGTATTGGCATATATAAGATATATGTTTCGGACTTGGATGTCCCCCTACTGGATCTAGGAATTGGATTGGATCCAATCGATCTTAGAGATCTACCTAGTTAATTATCATACAATTTGTTGGCCAAAGTCAAGATTGTGTGATATTTAACGGGATCCTAGCCCGCTAGGAAACACGGTTTCCCGAGTACTCGACAGAGGGTTAGAGGCTCGCCGAAAAATAGTGGGAGGCAAGAATTGAATTTGCAATATTCGTTTAATTACTTGCCATACGCGCTCAAACAAATATCATTCGTCAAATAAATTAAATGTTAGTTGGACTAATATTTAAAGTTGTTTTAATAAACGTTGGACTGTATTCAAAACTATCATTAGAATTGATTATATAATTGGATTATAATAATCAATATATTTGATTTAATTAATTATAGTTGATTAATAGTTGGACTATAATAATCATTATAATAAATAGTACCTAAATCGTTGATTAAATAGTTGGACTATTAAATCAAGATAAAATTGAAAGATTGACATTTAAAAATAATCCTAGGGAAAATGTATTTAAATGGTTTATTTTCAATTGGGAATAAAATTTCAGGATGGTCCTGGAAAATAATAAGTTACTTTATTTGATAAAATAACATATTAAGCCTAAGCCCGAGAGTTAAGCAAATAGTAGAGCATAATCTTTGGAAGATTTATGTGATGATAACTTTAGTGCTTAATCCATTAAGCTTGTCGTAGTAGACTCCTTAATTTCTTAATCAGAACTAAGGATTAGATCCTTAAAGTATGATAATGAAATTGAAGGATCTTCATAAATCTATTTAGATTTTAGAAGTACTAAATTGCAATAATAACTCTTGGAGAGTTAATGACTATTCTCAAGGAGATAAGTCAAAATTTGCAATTAGGCAAGTAGCGCAAGGCGCACCTTACTTCGATATTCTAGAAGGTCGAGGCTTGGCCAAAGGCTTCTGGAGTGTTGGAAAAGGGCAAAGGAAAAATCATTATAATCTTCTGGGAAGATAAAGGACATATCCCAAAATGTCTGCCTAATTGTGGCAAACGGGATCGCGGAAGCGTGACTGCCGTTTGGACAAAGCAGACATGAAGGAATTGAAGACAAGCAAGGCTCTGACTTCAAATATGTTTGTCATAAATATGTTCACTACTAGTATTAAAATTGGATTTTAAATACTTAGTGTGGTACATAAATATATAATTGATGTTCAGATTTGCTTTGAGCAGGATACTGACTTCAATTGAGATTAATCTGCGAATTGGAAACGGACGAAAGTCGCTGTTTTAACCGTAGATACCTAAGTTTAGGAACTACCCTCGGGTGTGTACCTAAATTTGGAAACTGTTATAATGTAACTAGTTTGACTAGAAATTATCTCTATATCAGTGTTTAACCCGTGCGGGTGAACCTTTATATTCTAGAACACTAAAGTGTTTTATTATATAAAGATGATATTGAGATAAACACATTAGATGTGAATAACAGAATTTATATTTTGAATATAAATAAATCTCAAACGTATAAATGACAAACAAATAGCTCAAACTGATTTGATCAGAAGAAACTAATTTGTGGCATTGTTGTCTGGGACACAATTAAACAAGACTCGTATATCCACACTTTGAAGAGTGGGTACTAGGACTAATTTGATTCCATTCAAATAAAGTCTACGAATCTAGTTTATTGGGCAAAGTGCCTAAAACACATTTACTTGGTAAAAGTGTAAATGCCACCGATCTGTTAGCCCTAGTTCATAGTGAAGCAAGTGGGCCCATGTTTAGCTAGGCTAGATGTGGATATGAATATTTCGTGACTTTAGGATGTGGCATCGCGTTATGGTTATGTGTTTCTTTGAAGAACACAAATCAGAAACTTTTAAAGTTTCGACACGAAATAGACAAACAGATCGGCTAAAGTATTAAACCGTCACGGTAAGACCGTAATGGAAAATACTTAAGCAATAAGTTTCTAATATACTTGAAAGAGTATAGTATTCTTTCAATAAGGACTCCTTCCGGAACACGTCATTTGACGGTGTGTCCAAAATGAGTAACCGAATTTTATTGGACATGATAAGGTTAATCATGAGTCGCTCTGAGCTACCATTTCCTTCAACGGATAAGCTTTAACAGTGTGTAAGAACTTATTAGAATAAGGTTCCATAAAAATCTGTTTGACAGATTTCATATTAGATATGAACAGGAAAGAAACCGGGTTTCTCATTCTTATAAATTTGGGATGCTAGGCATATGTTTGGATGATACCAAACTAAAACCCAAATTGGATAAGTGCCAATTGTAGGTTATCCTAGGGATACCATAAGTATAGTACTTATACAACTCACAAGAGAACAATTAGATTGTTGCTCACCATGCGGTTTTCCTAAGAGGAATACCGATATGCAGTGGTAAGTGGGAGGATAGTAAAACTCGATGAAAATCAGAGTAATACTATTCCAGGCACCGAATCCTTAATGGAACACAAACAGTTCATCAAGATGAAACTATACCAGTAATCTTCGAATACACAAGAACGCGCGCAAGTCGGAGAGATTCAGAAACAAACCTGGGGTATGGGTTTCTGATCTCACCTCATAAAGATGTTATCTTATTGAGGAACACCAACTGACTACGTATGAGGAAGTGATACAAGGTATCGACTCCCTATTATGGCAAAGTGCCATAGTCTGAAATGGATTCCATGTATATCAACCAGTTTGGATACTAGTTGATGTACCGCAAGGCATTGTGCCTATTGGTACTTTATAAGTCTTCAAGTAAGACATACATGGAAGGCAACATACCAACGTACTAGCTAGGCTTGTAGCGGAAAGGTATCGTTATCAATATTGTGTTGATTACAATTCAACCTTTTACCTGTTGCCACGGTAAAATCCATTTGGATAATGCTTGCTAATGCTGCATGTTTCATTTATGAAATATGTCAGCTTAACGGGAAAATCGCTTTCCTGAAAATGGAAACCTTTCGGAGGATGTTTATAACATCCTGTCGGTTTTGTCATACCTAAACTAGCAAACAAAGTTTGTAGGTTATTCGATCCATGATTGGATTAGCAAGCATAGGTAGGTTCTTAGAATTATTGTTTTGATGTAATCATAATAGTTTATGATTTAATTCAAAACGAAAATGATTCTTGTGTATATAAGGAGATTAGTGGGAGCGCACTGACAGTGGCTGTCCTATAAAAATAATGATAATATGTCATTTCTTGGAAATGATATTCCCATAATAAATAGAATCGGTGAAAGCTTGGCTTTCATAAATACTCTCTGAGAAATCGTACATTGAAAAATGTATGCGACCTGATGTCTCATACGCTTTGAGCATATGGATTCACAAACAGGCCAATCCAAGTGATAGTCACTGGATTGATGTTAAGAAAATCTGTTAGTATCTTAGAGAACTAAGGATGTTGTCTTAGTCTATGGAGAATGAGAACTTGAAGTGACTGGGATCACTTGTAGCAAGTTTCCAAACCGTTAAAATGACTACAAGTCACAAAACGGTACTACAAAGTTTGAA
This sequence comes from Zanthoxylum bungeanum, assembly GCA_019454045.1. NCBI lineage: Eukaryota > Viridiplantae > Streptophyta > Magnoliopsida > Sapindales > Rutaceae > Zanthoxylum > Zanthoxylum bungeanum. The sequence goes on along the minus strand of SKCR01055087.1, from coordinate 1,979 downwards.
TAACGGAACAGTGAGCTGGAAATCTTCCAAGCAAGATACTGTTACCGTATAAACAACAAATGCGGGTTATTGCTACAGCTGAAGGCAGCAATAGAAGCCTTCTGGGTCGACAACAAATCTAATTAGATTAGATATAATTCTGTTAGCAGCTGAGCTAGGCGTCAGCACATGCTAAAGAATTAATGGTCTCATCAACGATCCAAATATATATACTTTGATATTCAACTGATTCGTTCGGATCATACATCGTAGCGATGTGATGATCGAATAAATCGCATCAGATGACAATCATGCAAATCCGTGACGAAAATATTTTCTCAGCAATTTGAGCCAACCGTACATAGTTCGGGTGTCAGACACTCGAGTGACTGGCTATAGGCCAAGTGGGAGATTGTTGGACAATTATGACCCATAGTGGCACTATTTGTACAGATCATGGTGTTGTTGTACAAATTAACTATGTGACAAAGGAGATTGCTCTCTTATCATTTGTGATTAGATCACCAAGATATATAAATGATAGGAGGTCCCTAGGATTTATTCCTGGATTGAGAATGATATGAGACAGTATCAGTCCACGAAGGATAAATCATTAAATATCCCTAGTCAGAGCATTGTCAAGATTGGACATCGATAAAAGCGTAAAAGACTAGTATTACACTTGTGCGCGTTGTGAGGGCACAACGGCAAAGTTCTCATATATTTGGGTATAAAATACTCATGCAAGTGTAATAGGAGGTTGTGTTTTACCGATGGTACAGGAAACAGCTTCGCTCTGGATAGACCCCTTCGGAGTTCCATTGGTAGTATAACTATGTGTCTATGGAAGTCCGAAATCAGGGTAGGTGTATTTGGTCTAAACCTGAGACTTGCACCGCTAATACTTGCGACAATCAATATGCTTTGGATTTGGTCATCCAGGGCTTTAACCGGTTCTGTGTAGGCCTCTTCTGGGTATATTGAGAATCGTAGTGTATTGGGTGTGATGTCAAGACGGAAGTATCACTTCAGTTATAGTGGAGATGATGGTCACGTAGGATACGAGACTGGTTCTCTTAAATGCTGCAGCTATCGGGATATTATGGCAAGGTCATGTATATCCGATTATAGAGACTAGTTACCAGACATCCGACATGTGCTTCTTACGGGGCAGACACAATTCCAGCCCCAGGCCTAACACGTGATCATCTGATACTGGATCGACATACACAATACTACGTATACTACGTCTGATATAGATCGCTTATTCATGTAAGCATGTTTCTGGAGAATTGGGTAGGCATGGCGCTTTGCTAGAAGACAACCTTGTCTTGTAAATCGGTATAAACAAAGTACTAGGTACTTACATGTTCGGATAGTCCGACGACCGTATTTACTGCCAACATATCTGGGGATCTCATGGGTCGCTTCTCAAAGATTCACCGATGACGTATAACTCGCACTTTTAATTAATCTGGGATTAATTAGAGAGGGAGAAAATTAATCTGGGATTAATTACGGAGATATTTTATCTGGGATAAAATATCATTTAAAGAGAGATAACAATTAATTTGGAATTAATCGACAAATTAATATATTCGATATATTAAACGAAATTGGATTTCGACGCGGAATTAAAATTGGATTTTAATTCGGCGAACGAGTTAATTTAGAATTAATTCGTTAGCGATGTGAATAGTGATTTCGCTAGGCATAATCATTTAATTGCGTCACAACGGAAAATTCGTTAATTTGGAATTAGCGGACCCGAGCCCGGGATTGTTTGTGAGCGCATTCGCATTTCGAATTTGAGTGCGGCATGCAAGTCAAATCAAGCATCAAATCATTAGTCACATCAAGTGTCAAATCAAATGTCATTTGAGTGATGTGACAAGTTGTCACTTGATTGAGTGATGTGAGTTGATGTGAGTAGATGGAAGTTGATGGCTTGAAAGACATTTAACATTATTTCAATATGAAAATTTGACTTTCAAAATTTG